>JBAMBR010001256.1:0-37048 GCA_037044475.1 Zaprionus obscuricornis
GTGAGAGCGCGTCAAGTGGCTCAATTGGAAACTCGCTACAAATTGTTACTCGTTTTTATTGGTTGTTTTTAGTTTTTATGGCTTGGCGTTGTTGTTGTTGCTGCTGTTGCTGCTGTTGCTGCTGTTGCTGCTGCTGCTGATGATGTTGCTGTCTTATGTTTCTCTGCTTTTCGCGAATCTTTTGGTTATAAATCAATTCCTGAGGCTTTAGCTACCGTTTCAGACGCTTCTCACAGGCAGAACAGACACAAAGCGGAAGAGTTTCGAAATAAATAGAAATAAAAAAAAAAAATAAACAAAAAAAAAAAAAAATACAAATACAAAAATTGCGATAACTAATAAAAATAAAAAATAAAGGCAACAACTGGCAAGTGTAAATGGTAAATTATAATTAAAAGCCAAAAGCGACAAAAACTTTATTTCACTGTTCTTTATTTTCTCTCTCTCACACACACAAACACACACACACATTTTTTTTATATTTATTTATTTATTTATTTTTTCTTTATTTGTATTTTATGTTTTTGGGTTTTGTTTTCGCTTCGTTTGACTTTGAATGTTGTCAAGTGTACAACAACCTGTTGAGTGCATTTTGTTGTTGTTGTTGTTGTTGCTGTTGTTATTTTAGTTATAGTTACTGCTGCTGCTGCTGTTGTTGTTACTGTTGTTGTTGCTGGCTGTAAATCAAGCCAAAAAGGCGATAAGCTATACAAATGAATTGTGGGCCAAACCAAATGGTCATAGACAACAACAACATGAATAGAACGAACCTGTTGTTGTTGTTGTTGCTGGCTTTCAACCAATGGAAGGCAAAGAGAATTTAGCATTTGTTGCCTAAGTGTACATCAATTCCAGTGAACTTTCTGCTAAAAAAAAAAAAACTGTCTGCGCGCGTTCTTATTTTTGTTCAACTGGAAGCAAAACTTCGAACTCAAAGTCGTAGTCGAAGTCGAAGTCGCTGTCGCAGTCGCAGTCACAGTCAAAAGCTTGAGCTGTAGCTCGCTCGAGTTGTGCTTGCAGTTAAATTTATGGCGTATAAATTATCTCACACGTTGACTATTGACAGCTTTAAAATAATCGTAAAACGGCAAAGAAATCATAAAAGAGCCACAGTGAGCACTGAAACCAGAACACACCAACAACAGCAATATGCTGCAGCCATAGCCACAACACACAATACACACACACACACACACACACATACATACTGAAGCCATTCAATGTGAATTACTATTTCAGCTTCAAGCTAAACTGCACACAAAAAAAAGAAAAAAAAGCAAAAGCAAAGCAAAGCTAAGAAAAAAAAAAGGCTAAAAAAAATATACTGTCAGAGACAGGCGACGACGTTGGCCCCAAAGCGTCGTCCTATGTGGCCATGTCGTGGCATAGGCCAGCCTCTTTTCCCCTTCCTCCTCTTCTACTTGCTGCCCCCTGACCAACTCTCTTACTCTCCACCTCACACAGACAGACTGATAGACAGAAAGAGAGAGAGAGAGACAGAGAGAAAGAGAGAAAGAAAGAGACAGTGTATAGTACCCGTAGGTATCAACTGCCAAAGAGACGCCTGCACAAAAATGGAAAAGTTCCCAACAGTTGGGGGCCCCTCATAACTTGCATATCATGTCGTCGGAGACAGGTCAGAGGCAAGAGAGTTAGCCAGCAAATAATTTTGGCTAAGCCTAAGCTTTTGGCGGCATTTTCATTTTCATTTCATATTTTTTTTTCTCTCTCTCTCTTCTGTTTCTGCTTCTTCTTTCTGTTTTGTCTTCCATGTCTTTTTTGTTTTTGCTTTAGTCGTAGAATTCATTGACTCAAAAAGACGACTAAAACTTAAGCTTTTTTATATGTTGCACAACAACAATATTGCATTGACACAAAGGTTTGAATATTTGCAACAATAAAAAAAAAGAAAATAATCAAGTTTCATAATAAATAATTTTCATTGTTATTTTTGTTTATGATAAACATAAAGTTTATGATTTTTTACTTTAGCGACAAAATATTTACAGAATTACATGTTAAACAATTCTAAGAATAGTAGTAGTAGGCGTGGCAGACAACTTGATCAGCATTAAATTTATCAAAATTTACATGTTCGACTATCGCTTTAATTATCTGTGGTTTTTACTAGTATTTATACAAAAAAATAGGAGGAATTAAATAAGAAATAATAATTTTTTTAATTTCATAATTTGTTCCATATATTTTTCATATTTATTATAAATATATTTTTATATTTATAATAAATATGAAAAATATATGGAACAAATTATGAAATTAAAAAAATTATTATTTCTTATTTAATTCCTCCTATTTTTTTGTATAAATACTAGTAAAAACCACAGATAATTAAAGCGATAGTCGAACATGTAAATTTTGATAAATTTAATGCTGATCAAGTTGTCTGCCACGCCTACTACTACTATTCTTAGAATTGTTTAACATGTAATTCTGTAAATATTTTGTCGCTAAAGTAAAAAATCATAAACTTTATGTTTATCATAAACAAAAATAACAATGAAAATTATTTATTATGAAACTTGATTATTTTCTTTTTTTTTATTGTTGCAAATATTCAAACCTTTGTGTCAATGCAATATTGTTGTTGTGCAACATATAAAAAAGCTTAAGTTTTAGTCGTCTTTTTGAGTCAATGAATTCTACGACTAAAGCAAAAACAAAAAAGACATGGAAGACAAAACAGAAAGAAGAAGCAGAAACAGAAGAGAGAGAGAGAAAAAAAAATATGAAATGAAAATGAAAATGCCGCCAAAAGCTTAGGCTTAGCCAAAATTATTTGCTGGCTAACTCTCTTGCCTCTGACCTGTCTCCGACGACATGATATGCAAGTTATGAGGGGCCCCCAACTGTTGGGAACTTTTCCATTTTTGTGCAGGCGTCTCTTTGGCAGTTGATACCTACGGGTACTATACACTGTCTCTTTCTTTCTCTCTTTCTCTCTGTCTATCAGTCTGTCTGTGTGAGGTGGAGAGTAAGAGAGTTGGTCAGGGGGCAGCAAGTAGAAGAGGAGGAAGGGGAAAAGAGGCTGGCCTATGCCACGACATGGCCACATAGGACGACGCTTTGGGGCCAACGTCGTCGCCTGTCTCTGACAGTATATTTTTTTTAGCCTTTTTTTTTTCTTAGCTTTGCTTTGCTTTTGCTTTTTTTTTTTCTTTTTTTTGTGTGCAGTTTAGCTTGAAGCTGAAATAGTAATTCACATTGAATGGCTTCAGTATGTATGTGTGTGTGTGTGTGTGTGTGTATTGTGTGTTGTGGCTATGGCTGCAGCATATTGCTGTTGTTGGTGTGTTCTGGTTTCAGTGCTCACTGTGGCTCTTTTATGATTTCTTTGCCGTTTTACGATTATTTTAAAGCTGTCAATAGTCAACGTGTGAGATAATTTATACGCCATAAATTTAACTGCAAGCACAACTCGAGCGAGCTACAGCTCAAGCTTTTGACTGTGACTGCGACTGCGACAGCGACTTCGACTTCGACTACGACTTTGAGTTCGAAGTTTTGCTTCCAGTTGAACAAAAATAAGAACGCGCGCAGACAGTTTTTTTTTTTTTAGCAGAAAGTTCACTGGAATTGATGTACACTTAGGCAACAAATGCTAAATTCTCTTTGCCTTCCATTGGTTGAAAGCCAGCAACAACAACAACAACAGGTTCGTTCTATTCATGTTGTTGTTGTCTATGACCATTTGGTTTGGCCCACAATTCATTTGTATAGCTTATCGCCTTTTTGGCTTGATTTACAGCCAGCAACAACAACAGTAACAACAACAGCAGCAGCAGCAGTAACTATAACTAAAATAACAACAGCAACAACAACAACAACAACAAAATGCACTCAACAGGTTGTTGTACACTTGACAACATTCAAAGTCAAACGAAGCGAAAACAAAACCCAAAAACATAAAATACAAATAAAGAAAAAATAAATAAATAAATAAATATAAAAAAAATGTGTGTGTGTGTTTGTGTGTGTGAGAGAGAGAAAATAAAGAACAGTGAAATAAAGTTTTTGTCGCTTTTGGCTTTTAATTATAATTTACCATTTACACTTGCCAGTTGTTGCCTTTATTTTTTATTTTTATTAGTTATCGCAATTTTTGTATTTGTATTTTTTTTTTTTTTTGTTTTTTTTTTTTTTTATTTCTATTTATTTCGAAACTCTTCCGCTTTGTGTCTGTTCTGCCTGTGAGAAGCGTCTGAAACGGTAGCTAAAGCCTCAGGAATTGATTTATAACCAAAAGATTCGCGAAAAGCAGAGAAACATAAGACAGCAACATCATCAGCAGCAGCAGCAACAGCAGCAACAGCAGCAACAGCAGCAACAACAACAACGCCAAGCCATAAAAACTAAAAACAACCAATAAAAACGAGTAACAATTTGTAGCGAGTTTCCAATTGAGCCACTTGACGCGCTCTCACGCAGCCTAACAGTTGAGAGAGGAGAGTGGGGGAAGAGGGGAGCCATGAGATGTGTTGGCAAGGGTCGAGGTAGTAGATGCGGTAATGACCTTTAACCCAATGTCCAAGTCTAACTTGAAGTTGAAGTTGAAGTTAAAGTCGAAGGAGGATTGCGTCGTCGTCGTCGTCGTTGCCGTCGTCTTTTTCTTCTTCTATACAGAGAAGACCTAAAGACCAAGGGGTCGATCTACGGCATGGTCTTGGTCTTGGTCTTGGTCTTGGTCTGGGTCTTAGTCTTAGTCTTGGTTTTGGTTGTGGTCTTGGTTTTGGTCTTGTCTTCGGTTTGTTCATTCGGCTGGAACCAACGCGCCCAAGAAAAACGATCGCGCCGCAGATGACCGCAGCTAAATGCGATTAGTTCCAAGTGCTCCGACAGCAGCCGCAGACGTAGACGCAAAACGCAGCCGAAGCGACGGCAACACAAGCAGCAAGAGCAGGCGACAAAATTGTCGCAAATTTTATAATCAATATGAATATAATTATCTGATTAATATGAATATATATATATACCATATATATTTAGCATAATCAATTCATTCATAAATAAGAGAAGAAAAAAACAAATCACATTCATTAGCAACTTCTTTAATTTGTCCTTCATAATGAACATCTTTGTTTTCATATACTATACATATATATTTTGACTATATATATCTGTGTCTCTCTCTCTCTGTCTCTGTCTCCATATACATATATATCTCAATAAGCAAATTTTCTCTTTTATGTTAATTCGTTTATAAGTTGTAAATCTGCTTTTAATATTCAGTAATTTATAATATTACGAATATATATAGATATATTTCCATATGCCAAAGATTCATTCATTCAGGAATTAAGAAATTCGTCTCGCGGTTAAAACTACAAAGAAATTTATATTTCACACGAATTTTGTCATGTTTAATTTATGAATGATATATAAGTAAAAATAAAATGCAAAAAAAATATAAAAATATATGCATAGAAAAATATTAGAAAATTAATTAACTTAATTTTTCAAAAATTTTTGCAATTGCAGTTAGAAAATTCAAATTTAAATTTTGAATATTCTTAAAAAAAAATACTTTATATAACTTGCAGTTGATAAACGAAATTACAAAAATATTTGAAAATTATTTAAATAATTTTGAAAAATTGAATTAGAAATTTTTAAAAATAATTTAAGCACATAAAACAAAAATTCTTGCAATTAATTTGTAACTAAATTTTATGAAAATTATGAATAAAAATTTTTACAAGATTTTTTTTTTTTATTTTTAAGAAAATTTTCAATTGCATTTGAAAAATGGAATTTGAAATTTGTTATTTTTGTTGGGTGCACGAAAACTAAAAGTTATGTTGTGTGCTATTGATCATCATACTCTTTCACTTTCGTTGCCTCTCTGTCTTTCTTACACACACATCTCTCTCTCTCTCTCTCTCTCTCTCTCTCTCTGTCTTTTCTTGTGCCACAGCAAGTGATGCGTTGCAGACAACGTTGCTTGGTGTTCGGTGTACGGTGCTTGGTGCTTGGTGCTGGCTGTGCGGGCGTCTCTGCGAACCGGGCCCATATCATCAATAACCGAAAAACGCTCAACATAATGATGCGTGTAATGTTGCTGCTGTCGCTGGTTGTCGATTGTCGATTGTCGGTTGCTTGCATGCAACAACATGTGACTGCGACTGCAACACCTTCGCCCTAAATGTTGTTCTTGCTGTTTTCTTTTTTTTTTTTTTTTTTTTTTGCTGTTGTATGTGTCCATCATTCTTTTTCCTATCCCGCTGCTTCTCCCGCTCTATCTCTCTCTCTCCCTCTCTGTCTCTGTCACACTGTCTGACTGTCTGTCTGCCGCGTTCTCATCTTTTACCCCTCGATTGCCTGTTGCCTTTTGTTTGCCGCTCTTCGATCTCAATGAGCGGCAATTTGTTATGCGTTTTTATTGTGCGTTTATTAATTTGATTATGGCTGCATTATAAACTCCGCGGCAAATGGTATTTATAGGTATTTGCTCTTGTCGCTTTCAAGCAACAACAACGACAAAGACAAAGACCAAAAACAACAACGGCAATGGCAATGACGGTGACGTTGACGCCGACGCGGACGCCGATGCTGACAACAACATGCTGTCGACGTGTCAACAACAACGGCAACATGTTGCAGACACCCTCCGCCTCTCTTCAATTCGTCAGCAACACAGCAGCACAAGCAAGCAATGGCAAGAGCAACAACACACACGACAACAACTTAAGGCACGTTTTTTTTTTTTTTTTTTGTATTTTTTAATGCTCATATGCAAATTAATTAATCAAAATCGCGCGCATACACGTGTCGTGGCCTTTTGTTGTTTGTTGTTATTGTTGCTGTTGTTGCGGTTGCTGTTCTTCTCGTGTATTGTTGTTTTTGTTGTTGGCAAATCATTTGCGGCAAAACTTCAAAACGCAGCGCGAACAAAACCAAAAAAAAAAAATATTTAAAAAAAAAATTATATATATGAAAAATAAAGAAGAAGCAGCGGGCGGCAACGCCATCGTCGTCGTCGTCGTCGTTGCCGTCATCGTCATCGTCACTTAAGAGCAGCGTAAATGTGAAATTTGTTTGGCAACGAACCGAATCGAATTGCACCACAACGAATGTGGCCCTAGAAACCAAAACGTACCCCGAACACTAAACCCGAACCCCACATAAACTCTAAACTTTAACAAAACCTAATGGAAACTGAAACATATGAGATTGTAGAACATTAAGAATCTAATATAACTTCATAATGCTAATTGTTTATTCTAGTCTTAAATTTACTTGATCATCTGATATTCGTATTCCTTCAATGCCATTTATTCAAAAAATTTCAAATTCGATTTGAGGATCCTTTAATTTCAAATGGAAATATATATATTCAAAATATTCATTTCTTTTTGCTTAAAAATATTCGATCAGATGTCAAATATTTGTTTATTCAATTAATACAAAAATCGATATGGGCATCCTTAAAATAAAAATTGATATTTTTGCCCAAAATAATTCTTAAATTCACTTTCTATTGGACGCTTATTCACACACTGATAAGCGGAATATTTCACAAATTAATACCAAAAATTTTAATTGGAAATCCTTAAGCTACAACAAAAAATAAGATTCCCTAATTATTTTTTTTTATCAAACTAATAAGTTTCTTAGCCGCAATAGACGGTCTACTGCACGGTCTCTCCAAAAAGGAATACTTTTATAGAAATATATATAGAGTTCCTAATGCTTCACTATCCAGATGAAATTCACATAATATTTAAATTACTCTACGAATTGATTTCGTAAAATTTGTAGTATAAGTTTAAATATGAAAATAATAAAATAAAATTAATAAAATAAAGAGTGTTTGGAAAATACAAGTGTTACTTAGCCCCTTAATCTTCTTGTCGTAGTGCTAAACTCCAAGGAGCAGTAAACAGGAAAAAGTAAACAAATATGTAGTTTCATTTGAAATACATGCACTATATACACAAGGAATATATTCATATACATATAAAAATATTGTATATCCTTATGATAAATAAAATATCATATATATATAGAATATAACATATCTACATAGCCACAAATTTTGATAATATATACTTTAAGTTAACTGGCACGCTTTTGGTTTATCTCGTTGGCTATAAACTGAAATCTGAAATCGGAAATCTGAAATCTGAAACCTTCCACATGAGACCAGTTAACGGATGCAGCACATTTGCTGGCTTTATCGCTGCCAGGGGAAGATTTACAGTCGCTGGCACATTTACAGGCTAAATGGTAAAATGGTAAAATGACTGAGAGGCAGCCGACACGAACGAACAAAAACACAGTGCGATACAGTGACAGAATGAGGCTGAGGGGCAAAACAAAAAAAAAAAAAAACACAAGCAGCTCCTGGTTTGCTCCTGGTTGCTCCTGATGCTGGTGGCGATAAGCGTTGTCGTCAGTTTTGACTTTGCCACCCCAAAAACAAAAACTTGCCATACAGTCGCCGCTGTTATATAGCAGAGCAGAGCAGAGCAGGCAGGCGACGACCCTGTCACATCGCATACAGTACTGTCACCCCGCTGCTCCTGATTTTGCTCCATGGCCATAGCATTGGGCATCCCACCGCCCGATACCCTATCGCAGGGTTACTTTGCTTACATTGCTCTACGTGCAGTCGCATTCAAGGTTAATGCTTTGTCACAAAAATCGCTCGACTGAACCCAAGATAATGATGATAAGAATATTTTCTGTTCTCTTCTTTTCAGTTTTTCGTTGTTTTCGTTTTTTGCAGTATTTTTCCCAATGTTCCCTTTTTTATTTATTTATATTATATTTATATATATAATATAAAATTTTTGCTGTTGTTGTTGGGATTTGTTTTTTTTTTTCTGCTTCTTGCTTTACTTTATTTTTATTTCGTGCGTGTGTTTGACTTTCAGGGCGTTAGAAAGTTTTCCTTCCTTTATTTTTATTTTTTTTTTGGGTATGGAGCGAAATCGGAGCAGCGCATAAATTGCGCTTATCGCAGACTCTGCGCCAGCTTATGACAGGCAAATGTTGCAGCAGATCAAGGGTTGTGCCGGGAGAGATAAAAAGAAAAGCTAGAAAAGTTTTGCGGTCAACACAAAGTTGAGTGCAAAATTTCTCTGAAAATTGCAAATCTCAGAAAATGACATAAGAAAATTTAAGCTAAAGTATTAATTGCATTGCAAAGGCGTTAGACAGAGACTGAGACAGAGACAGAGAGAGGAAAGGAGAGTTTGTCAACAATTGTTGTGTTGCGTCTTTGATGCACAGCACAGCACAACACACACACACACACACACACACACACACACACACACATGATGCTAAGGCAATAAATTTGCAAAATTAATGTGAAAACCAATTAAAAGACATTGATATGCAAAGCATGTACTACTACTACTACTACTACTACGATGTCAAAGACAGAGATACAAAATACAGATAAATATATATAGAAATAGAGAAAGAGAGAGAGAGAGAGTGTGTGTAAGATATTTGTGAATGCTGTTGAATTGCATAATTATAATATATGCATAATATTATGTTATATTATATTTTATATTGTGCAGTTGATGTTTCTGTTGCTGTTGCTGTTATGTTACTTGTGATGAAGAAAACAGTTCTGGCCAATGTTTATCGAACAGTTAACAGACAACATTTTCGCCAGATTTTCGATGCCATACGCTTTATTTGGCAGCAAAAACTTTAAACCTTTAATCGCATTAAACGCTGCCAAAGTCATTCAGTAAAATGTTCACGCTGCAGCGCTGCATGTCGTTTATCTCTCTCATACTCACTCTCTCACTCTCTGCGTGTATGTGTGTGTGTGTGTTTGTGTGTGTATGGAATTGCAGTGTGTCTGCCACATTAAATATTGAAAAATGCAAATTTACAAATACATAAATTTTAAATGAATCGCCAACACCAAAAGCATTTAAAATCAATCAATGAAGCTGCTACAACTGCTGCAAGCTGCTACAACAGCAACAGCAACAGCAATAGCAACATCAACGACAAAAGCAGACAAAAGCCAGGCAAATCTATAGCTATAGCTATAGCTATAGCTATATAGCTTTATATATGTATGTATGTATATATATATTGTGCCGATAGGCAATGTCAAAGCGACCCCAACGACCACATCAAATGTTGCCATATTCAACATCATTTACGCCCTTCTCTTTCTCTCTCTCTCTTTCTCTCACTCCCTCTCTCTCGCTCTTCATAAAGAGTTCCATTGATATTAACAAAATAAACAAGCAACGTCAGCGTTAGCGTTAAGCGCGCTGCATAAAATACTCTGCAAAAGTACATGGCGAATGCAATGATGATGATGTTGATGATGTTAATGTTCATGATGATGATAAGTGTAGGCACTTTTCACTTTGTTTCTATGTCTCATAATAGCCACGCCCATTTGCTATACATATTAGCAATATTTTTGATATCTGTGCTACATATTCAGCAAGTATAGAAATTTCGAAGAGAAAGCATCAGCAGTCCAGCATTGTGTATATATAGTATATATATTGTGTATATATGATCAATCTAGAGTCGTTCGTAATTGACTTTTTTCCTTGCTATGCGCGTTAGCTGACACTTACATAGCTTGGGTTTAGTTTTGACTACCAAGGTGTGTGAAGTTTGGTTGGAATCGTAGCACTATAGCATAAAGCTGACATAGGTAGCATTAATTGCTTGTTAGAAAATCAGATCAAGGCTTTGATATCTTTGATAAATTCTCCGTTTTGTTTAGGCAACGTTCAAAGTTTAGATATTGAAAAATTTACCATAAAACTTTTTACAATCCATTCGCAAGTTTTGATTTGCAAAGTTGATTGTTATAAAATATATATATATATATTTTTTTTTTTTTTGCACTGCTTAAAAAATTGTGTGGAAAAATAAGTAAATATACTTTTAGTAGTATTTACTATTATATTATTAAATATTAAATATTATAGAATAATATAAAAAAAAAAATAAAATAAATTAAAAAAAAAATAAAAATAAAAAAAATAAAATTAATAATAATAAATAAGAAAATATTGATATATTAAAAAAAAAAATGGAGAATTCATTATAAAAGACCTAAAAAAAAATATTAAAATTTAATTTTTTTTTTTAATAGAATTTAAAATGAGGAAACGAATGAATAAAAATATAAAAGTATTTTTAAATTTATTATTAATTAAATTAAAAATAAAATGTTCTTATAAACTATAAATACAGTATTTAAACTATATATTATTATAGTGTTAGCTCCAAAAATTTAAATAGATATTTAAATAATTATTTATATACGATATATATGTATATATCAAATATATGAAATATTTGATCTTCAATTTGCATTCTTTCTATCTCTATGCTGTGTGTAAAAGTCTGAAAAGCAAAGCCCTTTAGTTATTTCTTTAGATTTCTGTTGGCTTCGCGCTGCTTCATTGAGCTACCTTTGGGGCATGCACCATGCTACATACAACACACACTATATATATATACATATATATAACTACAGTGGCCATGCAATAAAAATATATAAAAATATATATATATATATATATATATACATATATTACAGACTTTTGTGGCATTGCCTTAGCTGAGCTGGAGGCGTGCAATGGGCAGGAGTTGGATTTTGTTGGGTCCGAAAAGAAACAATGGAATTTCGTTTTGGGTGAAACATTTTTAGGGATGGCAATGCGTAACATAGCAGGGATGACAGCAGTAGGCATTGGGAGCGGGGGAGCGGGGGAGCGGGGGAGCAATGGAGTAGAGCTCTGTGCTTGCTTTGTTACGTTTCAGTGGGAAAGCGAGCATAGGACAGAACAGGACATGATAGGACAGGAATGAACAGGATAGAACGGGATGGGACAGGATAGGACAGGAGCACATCACTCATACGCTAAGGCTTATCATTGGCTATCTGTCTGCTGACAAACGCAAACAAGAACAACAACAACAACAGCAACGACAGCTCGTGATGCAATACGAACTGTGTGGCGAGGCAAGGCGAGTGGAGACGAGGCGAAAACACGACACGAATACAAATGTGAATACAAATACGAATGCGAATGCTTGACGAGTATGTTTTATGTATGTGCTTGTGTGTGTGTGTGTGTTGAGTGTTGAGTGTGTGCTGCAAAGCAAGAAGCAGCAGCAGCAGCAGCAGCAAAAAAAAACACACACACCCCAAAATCATCGCCCCCATTGGAGAGGTCGCACACTCGAACTCTACTACTACTACTACTCTCCCGCTCACTCTCTCTTTCTCTCTCTCTCTCTCTCTCTCTTACTCTTACTCTCTCATTGTCACTCTAGCACACACAGAGAGACAGACTAACTCTGGCTACTGTTGATATGAACAACAAAATACAAAAAAAGAGACAAAAAAAAAAAGAAAAATTGTAGAGCCTATAAAAATCTGTGCGTCCTGACGACAATGTTCATGACGATGGCTGCCAGACACTGATGACTATGAAGATGAGTTCTGCAACTGTGGAACGAGCAATGAGAATAAATAAAATGCAAATGGAAAAAAAAAAATTCTGCATTTGAATGAGAACTGAAGTGAAAGTGGGAAGGGGAAGGGGAGAAAGGAAGAGGCATGAGCCTATGGCCAGTGGAAATGGCAATGGAAATGAAAATGTTAATGACCAATGTTGACTGCTTGATCAGGCAAACAAGAAGAAGAAGAAGAAGAGATAGATGAACAAGCACCATAAGTAGCTTTTGACAGTTGAAAGAATATTAAAAAAAAAAAAAAAATGAAACAATAGAAAATGAAAACTTGCAACCTGCTGAGGCAACATCAACTGCTGATGTCCAACAGCGTTTCAAGCATAGAAAATAGAAAACAGTTTTCAATACTAACTGATGAATACTTTAGCTGCTATCTTTTTCTCTTTCATACACACACTCTCTCTCTCTCTCTCTCTCTCACTCTCTCTCTCTTTCTCATACTCTATGTGCCTCTTGCTACTTTATTTTGCTGTCTTTCTTTGTTTTTAGTATCTTTTGTCTTTTGCCGCGGCCTTTTCGCTTAGCGCGCGTTCTATCACATTTCGCATTTTGCAACGCAACATGAATTTTAATGCAGAGCAAAAACAACAACAACAACAACAACAACAATAAGAAGAAGAGCAACAAAATCAAGAAAACAAACTTGTTCAGCGCAGCCAAAGATAACTGATAGACATAGGGATGGGGTAGGAGTTGACCAGAGGCAGAGGCAAAGGCAGACACAGAGACAGAGACAGAGACTGGCAGGCTGGCAGGCAGGCAGAGCAAGTACAGGCGGCAGCCATACGCTCGACTGGGCATGGCCAGATATAAGGCAACTGATAGGCAAAAAGAACGATAGCTGCAGATACTTTTATTTTATTTTATTTTACTTTTTCTCTCTCTCTCTCTCTCTCTATGTTTCTCTCTATCTCTCTTTCACTTGCTTTTGTTGCGTTCGCACAGGATTCGACAAGCAGCACAAAAAAAAATATACAAAAAAAATAAAGATTGTGGTACAATGATAGAGTGTGGGATGCGGGGAGGAGCTGTGTGTGCAGGGGCTGTTGCGGGGGGGTTTAGGTTGAGGTTGAGGTTGAGCTGACTGGCAGCCGCCTCTGGTTTTTGGTTTTGGAAATATAATGGCAAAGTAAACAGTTTCGCGATGGGGACGATGATGATGACGACAACGACAACGATGACGATGATGATGACGATGGAGACGCTGGCAATGGAGGCGATGGCTTCTGTGTATCGAGAGAGCAGCAGTATTGCTGCTATTACTGTTGCCTCAGCTTTTGCCCGGCCCTATCTACAGCAGCAGCAGCAACAGCAACAACAGCAACAACAGCAACAACAGCAGCAGCAGCAGTTCCTTTAGTGCAGCCAAAGTAGCCTCTTTCTCTATTGCCACTTCACTGCCTTCTCTCATTCTATCTCACTCACTCTCTATCTCTGTCTCGCTCGCTCTATCTCACTCTATATATATATATATATGTATATATATATATAGTATATCAACAACAAAGCTGAGCCACTTTCATGTCGTTCTGTTGTCGTTGTTGTTGTCGCTGTTGTTGTTGTTGTTCTTGTGTATCTAGCAGATACTTTATATGCATGAGTTACAGAAAAAGAGGCGTATTTTGTATCTTGTGTGCGCATAAAATAAAAGCAGCAACAGCAACAGCAACAACAAAAACAACAAGCGTAAGTTTGTGTATGTTGCAAAATATAAATATAAAATTTACATGGCTAAAATGGCTGCAGCGCATTCAAAGTTGCACGAACAAAAAGACAAAGCGACACTGCGACACTGTGCAAGAGACAGTGAGAGAGAGAGACAGAGAAAGAGAGAGAGAGAGAGACAGTAAATTGTGCAAAGACCATGCAGCACATGGGCTAAATGAGAATTGAGAAGTGAGGAACATGTAAAATCTGTAAAAATATGAAAAAAAATGCAAATCAAAAATCGTTAAATATTTAAGTATTTATTTATTTTATTTTTTTTTTTAGATATTTGAAGTAAAAAATATTATAATTATATATATAATTGTATAGCTAAAAGTAAATCTCTTACATCATAAATAAATATATGCATTGTACAAGTGAAAAGTCTTCAAAATTGACACATTTTACTTTTATACCCGGTAGACGAAGAGTATATAGAGCGTATAATGATATTATGAGTACTAGAAATAAGTAGTACTATATAAAGTACACATGCCTAGCAGCAACAGCAGCGTTCATTATACTAAGTCTATTTATTTGTTTATCCAAAAATAGTTCCTGAACTTTTTGCAACAAGCGCCTCCAAATTTTGTCTTTGTTGCAGGTACCCCAATTTTTTAATTTATTTGTTTCTTGCCAGGCTTGCAGCGCCTTTAGAAATTGCACATGACATTATAAAAGCAGTACAAGGGGTAAAAATTTTTCATGCAGCTCATATGACAAATATAAAAAAAAATATGATGAAATTTTCAATTTTCCTTCTTGCATTTCTTTTATTTTTTTAGTATTTTATTACAGGGTATTTTACAGTCGAGTCATGCAGATTTGTCTACATTTTTGCTCGACATTTCCTTTTTAAAAAAAAACAATTTTTTTTTTTTTGCTAATCCCTGCGCTGAGGGAGCTGTCGGAGCTGTGGCATTTGCCACTTTGATGTTAAGTATAACATGATTTTTTTTTTTTTTTTTTGGCAATGTTTCGAGTCTGAAGTGAGATCATTAATATTCAATATTTTGCGCTAATATCGCAACTAATTATGTAATTAAAATGTTAACAAGTTTAACGCGAGCAACAGCGCAAAGAAAACCAAAGAAGCAAAAGAAGCAAAAGAAAGACAGAGATGTAAATATGAAGAGAAACATAAGAGAAATAAAGTCCATAGAAATAGGTGTTAAGTTCATATTAATATTTCAAGCGTATTAACAACCGCAACAACCACCAACAACAACACAAATAATATTATTATTATTATGTTGTTGTTGTTGTTGTTGTTATGGTTGTTGTCGATGATGACGAACTTTGGCCTCAGCCACGAAACGCAACATTTAATATTCTTTATGGATTTTTGTGTGTTTCTTCTTATACTTTAACATTTATATACAAAAAAAAATAAAATAAAATAATTTACATATTGTGCGCTTGACGTAGACGTGTGTGTGTGTGTGTGTGTGTGTGTATGTGTGAGTTACTAAATTGCCAGCCTATTGCTCTGAAAACCAAAAAATTGTGTCGTCGTCTACTGCTGCTGCTGCTGCTGCTGCTGCCAGTGAATGTAATCAAAATGTCAAATCAGGCGCAACGAATCGCATTAAAAATAGCAGCAAAATGTTGCCGTCGGCTTCGCATCAAACGTTTGCCAGACGTTTGATACTGAGAAAAAAAAAAGGAAAAAAAATATATATATATAAAGATTGAAGAAGGGCATATGGGGAGGGGAGCATAGGCGTCTAGGAAGATGTGAAAGTAGCTGCTAGCTGTTGGCTAAGTTAAAAGCTATCAATGAGCTGTGCCCAAAACTTAATAATATATGATAACTGCTGATAATTGTCTCTCTGCTTGCGAAAGACCAAAAAAATAAATCTCACTCAATATATATCGGTATTAAATATACATTTTTATATTTTTATTTATATTTATTTATATTTATTTATATTTATTTATATTTATTTATATTTATTTATATTTATTTATATTTATTTATATTTATTTATATTTATTTATATTTATTTATATTTATTTATATTTATTTATATTTATTTATATTTATTTATATTTATTTATATTTATTTATATTTATTTATATTTATTTATATTTATTTATATTTATTTATATTTATTTATTCATTTATTTATATTTTATTTCTTCTCTTTGCGCTTCTGACAGTGAAATTTAAATTGATTAAAAATGCCAATGTACGTTAAAACTTTAAGAATGTTGCATGCCACATGTTTCAACTTCTTTCAAGTTGCAGCTGTATCTTCTCTCATCTTCTTTCAGTCTTTTCTTTATCTGCAACACTTTGACTCTAACTCATTAACAATTGCAAAGTTCGATCAACTTTTTTTTTTGGGCATTACGCATACGCCGCATATGGCAAATGCTACTGCTTTTGCGCTGTGTTGCATCTCTTAACGCTTGTTTTTTTTTTTCACTATTTTTCTTTGCTTTGCATTTTCATTTCAATTCCAATTTTTTTTTTTTTTCATAAGATTTGCTGTTGAGTTTTGGTAAATAGTGAAAAAAAAACGCAGCAGCAGCAGTTGAGGAAGCAGAAACGGAAAAGCAAAAAAAAAGAAAGAAATAGTTAAAAATGAGAGGCAAAAAGAAAAAATGATTGCGATTGAGCGACGGCTGCTGCTGCTGCTGGTTTGGATTTTCTTTATTTCGAAGCTTTAACATTTTAGTCACGTTTTATAGAAAGACAGCAGTAAAGAGTGTGTAGGATAAAGAGAGAGAGAGAGAGAGAGAGACTGAGCGATAGGTACATAGGAAGGAGGGGGGAGGGAAATAGTGTAGAGTGTTGGCAGGAAGGTGAAGGTAGTGGGGTGCTTGGACAGTGGGAGGGGATTTATAGGCGTGACCAACATGGCGCAGCTAAGGTAAAAGCAGTTAAAGCAAAAGACAGAAGACACAGAAGGCAAAATGCAGCATGCAGCATGCAGTATGCAGCAGCCAGCAGTCAGCACAAGTGCTTTTTGGCAAGTTGCAGCAACAACAACAAATATAAATCACACACATATACATATATATATATTATATATATATCTATACATATATACATATATATATAAAGTTGAAGCTGATTTTTCTGCACTGATGTCGAATGAATTTTTCACAGTCCGCAAGCGAAGCAACTGCGCAACAAAAAGTTGTTGCAGCTTGTTACTAGTTGTTGTTGTTGTTGTTACTGTTGTTGCTATTGCTGCTTTTGTTGTTGTTTTTGTAGCTGTTGTATATTTATATTGTTTTGGTCAGGCAGCTGCTGCTGCTGCTGCTGTTGCTGTTGCTGTTGTAGCTTTGACTCTGACTCTGCTATCGTCCATCCATGGTTGCCTTTTGCTTCTTTTTTTTTTTGGGTTGGCCTTTTGGGTGTTGCCCAGCCCAACCCAGCGAGCCATGAAGAAGCTGCTGCTGCTGCTGCTGCTGCTGTTGCATTATAAATGCAGTTAGGTCTGGGTGCCGAGACTCTGTGCCTGAACTGCCTGGACACACACAATTATTGGCCTTTTGTTGAGCGCGGAAAATGTTGTGCAAAATGCTTTCTACGTGCTTCATTCTCTCTGTTCTTTAACTTCAACTCCTACTGCTCTTTCACTCTAGCTGCTGCTGCTGCTGTTGCTTCTTCTTCTTCTGTTGTTGTTGTTGCCAGCGCGGTCAATGGCTGCAGCACAGTGGCCAAAACAGATCCATGAAACTCCGATTGCGATTGCGATTGCACACAAACAGCAGAGCAACGCTGAGCAGTCACAGCAGTGGCTCACAAGTCTGAAGCAATGCAGATGCAATGTGAGAATATGTGAGAGAGAGAGAGAGAGAGAGCAACAGAGAGAAAGAGATACTTGTTCTGCTTTACTGTTGTTGTTGCTGTTGTTGACAGTAAAGTTGGCCGTTCAGTTCCCATCACTACTCCCCTTGCTCCTCCTGCTCTCTCTCTGTCTCTCAACTCTGCTGTGCTGTGCTCTGTGTGTGTCGCCTAGAGCTGTTGCCCTGCGAGTCTCAGTTTGCAGTAGCGGCAATTTTTCCACATCGTTACATAAATTTCAGCGCAAAATAAATGGCCAACGGTAGCCAAAAGTGCACTCAACAATATTTAAATTGCGACACTTAAGCGGCAACAACAGCAACAACAACAACAACAACAACAACGAAAATGGCAACAGCAACGGCAAGTTGGCGGCGTCTGCAAACAACAATTTGTCGCGTTTTTAAAACGCGCCCAAAAGCAACGAAAGCAGCGACAAAGGCGACAACCAAACAACAACCAACAAAAACAAAAAAAAAAAAACAAGAATGCGCAACGAACTGCTGATACTCTAACTTTCAAGCTTTCAAGTTTCTAGCGCAAAAAAAAATATTTGCATAGTTTAAGCTGAAAGTTGTTTAAAGCTGCTGGAAATAAATATACAGTTTGAGCTGCACTTCATTTTTATTAATTTTTCAGACAATATTAAAAAAAAAATCAAATAAATAAATAACAAAAAAGTCAAGCTCAAAGCTGAAAGCTGCATTAAACATATCATAAGAATTTAATGGAACATAGTTTGGAATTCACTTGAAATACTTTTAAAACTCTCAGATAGTATTAAAAAAAATTAAAAAGAAAATAAACACAAGCTCAAATTTAAAGTAAAAACTGAAAGTTGTTGCAAGTTGCTTCAAAAAGTAAATTTAAATTTCTTTAAAAAAAAAATTATAGCTTACAGTTTGAGATGTAACTTAAATTCAAGTTCATTAATAAGTATAAATCGCTGCCTCACTTCGCATAGCATAATTTCTTAAAACTTCAAGCTGCCAATAAATACTAAAAGCTCTTGAAAGTTGTCTTAAAATGTAAAAAGAAAAAAATGTTGCTAACAGTTTTAAACTTATTTTAAATTAATTTACATAATTTCAGTTTTAATTAGTTCTATAAAAAAAACAGGAACAAAACTTTTAAAAATTTCTCAAAGCTTAAACTTAAAGTAAAACTTGAAAGCTTGTTGAAAGCTGCATTAAACATAATTTAAACGCTTCAAAGTGAGTTGCCTGTACAGTTTAAGATGCACTGCAATTCAATTTAAATAAAGAAAAAAAATAGAAAGAAAACTCTCATTCTCTCAGTCTCTGAGTCTGTGTTGGTATTAAAATGCAAGAATGCAGAAAATACTAGTTAAATTTAAAGAGTCTTATCGAATGAGCTGTCTTAAGTGCAGCTTTATTTTTGCTGTTGCTGCTGCTGCTGTTGCTGTTGCTGTTGCTACTTAAAAATTAACAACACGAAGCACGTTGTACTCTTGCAGTTGTTCTGCAACTATGAGCCAGATGTTTGTTTCAACCAACTTAGCGAAGCAGCGCAGACGCCCCAAAAACAAAAAAAATAATAATAAATAAAATACCAATAAAAGGAATATTATTATTAATAATAATAATAATAATAATATGCTATAAAAGATGAGCCTGCAGGCAGGCAACAGCCAAGGAGTAGGAGTAGCTGCAGGAACAGAAGGTAAAAAGATAAAAAAAAAAATGATGATGACGATGAAGACGATGTTGTTGTTGTAGCGAAGGCAACAACCGTTTAACCTGAAAGCTTAAAAAGAAGAAAAATATTAAGAAGAAGAAGAAGGAGGAGGCACATTTTGGAGATACTACTCACTGCTGGCTGACTGACTGGCTGACTGGCTGACTGACTGAGTGAGTAGCTCTGTCCGGTTGGGTCTGTCCAGTGTCCGGTCTGTTGGGTCGGTCGGTCGGTTGGTCGGTTGGTCGGTCGATTGTCGTTTTCTGTCTGTCTATAAACGTCTATAACCTTCATTAAAAATTGTCTGCAGCGGCATAAAATGATTGATAACATCCGTCAATTTTGACATATGCGAGGTCTGCTCGCTAAAAATTTCACCCCAAACTCAGCTCCTTTACTTTTCCCTCTGTCTCACTCTCTCTCTCTTTCTCTGTCTCTGTCTCTCTATGTGTCTGTTGTCTGCTGTCTTCAGGTTTTATTCTTCGTTTTGCCCGTTTATATATATATATTTTTTTTTGCGACTACAAAAATGAGTCAATTCGTCAATCAATCAGTTTGTCAGTTTGCTCATTTATAAACGAAAGCCTGTCAAGTCTTGTTCCATTCATTCCATCATTTGTCCATTCATTCATTTCATTGCTTGTTCCACTGTCTGTCTGTCTTCACAGTCTTCAATCAGTTTCAGTTTCATTTTCTTAAGTTTTGTCTTCTACATTTTGACTAATGTCACTCGGGGCGTATGAGCAACGCACAACTTGTATCTTTAATAGCATTATTAATGCGCTCAATGCTGCTGCTGCTGCTGCTGTGACCAAATGCTTGTCTGTTGTCAGGATACAAGCCTCTAACCTCTAGCCTCTACTCTCCTCCAATTGCCGGACACTCACATGCGAATCAATTCCAACTGCTTGAGCAACTAAAGTGCAAAAGATTTTGAATGAAAATAAATTTCACACACACAGCGAGAGGGAGGTAGAGGGACAGACAGACAGACAGAATGGGGCGCGTTTTTACCTGCATGTGAAACAGCAAAGCTGAGCCACGCCCCCGCCTCTGCATATTAACTGTGTTCCCAACTTAAATATGCCCCATGGGCGCAAAACAACAACAACAACAGCAACCGAAGCAACAACAACAACTTTTTGAGCAAGATTTCCTCTTGCTCATTGACTGATTGACTGAAGCAGCGAAAGAGTTTTGCAAAGGCTACAAAAGAAGAACTTGAATAAACAGTAGAAGCATAAGAAAGAGAAGAAGCAGCAACAGCAACAACAGCAACAGCAGCAACAGCAGCAACAGCAGCAGCAGAAGTGGCAGCATAAGATTGACTGCAGTCTCGTATATCTCGTATGCTGTTGTCTGTGAACTATGCTTTTGTTCAAGCAGACAAAAACGAGCAAGCGTATTGGTAGCCGCAGCCCTCAGGCCTTGGACTCTGCTTGGCGTCTATCATTATACGGTTGCAGTTATCGGGGTGTGCGTAACGCCCCTCTACTACTATACACAGAGCAAGGGAGACAGAAAGAGAGAATGAGGGGCAGCCCCAACTAGCCGCAGGGTGGAATTGAAAGCAAGAGCTACAACAGTAACAACAACAACTACAACTGCTGCGATATGTTGCTACAACTCTCCTGTGCAACTTCAACTTGATTCATTCACAATTCAAAGTTATTCACTTGTGCGCAAATATGCCACTCAGTCGGACACTTAATTTCAAAAAAGGTGCAAATTAGTGAGTGGGCTGCCTCCAGGGTGTTGCCACTGTGCAACACACACACACACATACTTGTCTATATATGTTTATACATTTGCCAAATTTATCTCCACACAAACACACACACATGTATATATAATTTGTGAGTGCTTTGTGCATTTGTAAGTTTTGTGCATTTGTAAACTTTGTGCGTTACCATACAGTGCACGTCAAATGTTTGCGCCCAGCCAAGAATTGCTCATTTACCTAACACACACAAACATGCGTGTGTGTGTGTGTGTGTGCATGCTTAATGAGCTCCAAAACACAAGCTACTACTTACAGCCCCTATATCCGCATCCCACACATCATCATCATGGCCTTGCCAGGCCAGGAGAGGCCAGCGTCCCTTAAGGGGCCCAATGCGAGGTGCTAATTTGCGCCTCAAAGGATTTTGACGCACGAGAAACTCGCTGAGTACATAATAACAAAGGTCAACAGTACAGAACTGAGCACAGGCACAAATATAAATTCACGTAATGCAAGCAATTTTCACTTTTCACTTCATTTATTTGATGACATTTACAAAAAAAAAAAAAAAAACAGTGTGACCAGATCTCTTAACACTTCTTAATTGACAGTTGAGAGTTGAGTCAAACAAATTTCATTATTGGAATTTCAAGCAGCAGCAAATATTATCAACATTAACTTCCTACAAATTTCATATATATAAATCGTTAATTTTGTAATCAAGGATTTCCATGGCAACTAAATGTTATAGTTATCCAATATATAGGAAATTTAATTGGCAAATCTTAAACTTTATTAAATGTAAGTCTTCTAAGTTTTCAGACTGATATAACATTGAATAAATACATTTCTCATACATATACTCAATTTTGGAGCAATGTTTCCTATGGCAGTTGCATATATCTTATGGTTATCCGATGTTCATCAAATTTAATTAAACAGTTGTTAATTATTACTTAAGAGATGGTCAATTTTTGACCAGATTAGTTCCTATGTCAGTAACATGTATTATAGTGGTCCGATGTAGTCCCTATTGATTTGTATATAGCTTATGGCAATAATAAATATTAATTATATTAAATTTAGATTAAAAACTCTTGGGCTAGTTTGGCTTGAAACATATGTAGGGAGATATGCAACTTTGAGCTTGTATGTTGATGTTGAACAAGAATATATAAACTCTATGTGATGTGTAACATATTTGTACAATTATTTATAAGTTATTGTATGTTGGAACTTAAAATTGTATATAATATTACTTAAGACCATTTTATATATCGTATCTAAATCTATATTTATATCTACATATATCTGTATATATATATATATTTATAATTTGTATCGAAAATATTGAATTAATGTAACTTGTATTAAATTTACAGGTCGCAGCGAGCCGCCGGTCGGCGTTGGCGATCCTTGTGCTGGCTGCAATAAACCGATATTGGACAAATTTCTGTTAAATGTCCTGGAGCGTGCCTGGCATGCGGCCTGTGTTAGATGCTGTGAATGCCTGCAGCCGCTGACGGACAAATGTTTCAGTCGTGAGTCCAAATTATATTGCCGCAACGATTTCTTCAGGTAAGTTTTATTCACATGATGATGCACATGGAATGAAATAAATGGAATAATATATTATATATATATATATATAAGAACATGATAATAATAGTAGTAGCTATGGGTAGAAAATGCAAATCAAAGCTCGAACAAATCAATCAGCAGCAGTAACAGCAGCAGCTAAACCAAAGGCAGCGCAATTAAGCCAAGAATGAATAGTGCATAAAAAAAAAAACCTAAGTGGCAAATGGCAAATGGCAAGTGGCAGATTGCAGGTGGCAAGTGCCAAGTGTTGTATTAGAATGTTAACACTCAACACATAGAAACACACACACACTCACACACACATACACACAGTTTGCCTTTGACTTGGCTGTTCGTTGTGTCCTTTGTATGAGATTTCCATTTGATTTCACATTGCATAGAAAATCTTCTAATTGAAAAATACAACAGCAACAACAACAACAACAAGAAAAATAAAATGCAAATGAAAAAGAAAAACATTAAAGACTATTAAAAAAAAAAAAAGGAAAAAGAAAAAGAAAACGAAATAAAAAAAAACAAAAAAATAGAAATGGGGAATAAAAAGAAAAGCACGAATGAGAAGCCAGCGAAATCAATTAACATGCAAAACACCTGCACAAATCAAATGAAATCAAATGCAGCTGCCAATTGGCAAACTGCAGAAACTGATAAACTCGGCTCTCAATAAAAGCCCATGAGCCATAAGCCATGAGCCATAAGCCATGAGCCATGGGCCATGGGCCGTCATCCAATGGTTTATAGTGTCTACATAATGCTGTTCGCTCTTCTCTTCACACTATTCACTGCTCACTACTGGCTGTTAACTGCTGACTGTTCGCTGGTCTTAAATCTTAGCTTGGTTCTATTCTTGGTTAGCCAATCAACAATAACAATAGCTTGAAGTGTCAATTGACCAAGTCAAGTGTCGCTTTCATTTCTATACAGCTTTTTCATTCTCATTCTCTTTCTCTCTTTTTTTTCTCTCTCACACACTCTCTCGTTATACTCCTCTTACACTTACACCTGTGACTGTGCCTATTTCGCAGACCTGCTAGTGATGAGAGAAAATCAAACAATTGAAATCAAATTTTGTATAATGGTTCAATGGTTCAGATTGAATAGAATATACGATATTCGATTTTCGATAGAGTATATTATCAATATACGATATACAAGACAATATACATTCTATGATTCAATATACGATATACAAAATGAAATACATACAATAAATATAATAAAATAAAGAATACGATATACTATGATGCAATGTACAATACAACATACGATAATATATTATATATGACATGCGTTAGACAGTACGATATACAATATAATATGCGATACAACATATGAGACGACATATGCCACGGTATACAGAATACGATTGACGATACTATATAGGATAAGATATGTAATAGAAGTTGCGATACGAAATACGGTACGTCACACGATACGACATATGATATGTTATACGATATTATATACGATACGATATACGATACGATAAACGAAACGACATACGATACGATATACGATACTATATACGATACGATATACGATACGATATACGATACGATATACGATACGATATACCATACGATATATTCAATACGATATACGATACGATATACGATACGATATACGATACGATATACGATACGATATACGATACGATATACGATACGATATACGATACGATATACGATATGATATACGATACGATATACGATACGATATACGATACAATACACGATACGATATACGATACGATATACCATACGATATACGATACATACGATTAGATACGATACGATAAACGATATTATATACGATACAATTTACGATATGATACGATATACGTCATGGTACAATATACAAGTGGTACGATCGACGATACGATGCATGACACGATATTCGATACGGTATAACGCAATAAACGATACAATATCGATAAAATATTGCATACATTATATATAGATGAGAAATATGACCGTTACGATATAAGATACTATACGATAATTCACTAAGCAATAAAATATTATACGATACAATAAATAAGATACTATCGATATAATACGATATATCGAATAATTTGACATATTTGCAAATTTCAATAATTTATCTCTCTCTCTCTCTCTCTCTCTCTCTCTATCACAATCCTTCCGTAGACGTTATGGTACCAAATGCAGCGGCTGCGGTCAAGGCATCGCACCATCGGATCTAGTGCGTAAACCAAGGGATAAAGTGTTCCATTTAAATTGCTTCACATGCTGCATTTGCCGCAAACAATTGAGCACCGGCGAGCAATTGTATGTGCTAGATGACAATAAGTTTATCTGCAAGGACGACTATCTGCTGGGCAAGGCGCCATCCTGCGGCCACAATTCGCTGAGCGGTAAGTGAATAATAATAAAAAAAAATAAATAAAATAATAAACTTCACTATGAAAAATGAATATATATATATATATATATATATATATATAGACTATAGAGTATAAAAGCTGCTCTGTCAAAGAGGCAAGAGGAGAAGGGATAGTTTGGGGGGGGGGAGGGATATGGGAAGGATGAATGTTGTGGGATTAACACATTATGATTACGAACATTGCTTTAGCTGCGTGCTATTATTATTTGAGATGATGCGCGATGCTGGCACGCCTCGCTGCGCGCCTCTCTAATACTATCAGCAATAAATACAAAATTGCGTATACGACGCGTTGCATGTCAACAATAAAATTAGTTACGAAACGAGCAAACGCAGAGTGAGTGCGGAACACACAGAGCATGGTAGATGGGGCATGGGACATTGGAGAGGGGGAAGAGTTAGTTTAGTTTGTTGTTGACGCTTTGGGTATACTTAGGCGCAATTTGCAACACAATTGTTATTGTTGCTGTTGTTGTTGCTGCTTTTGGGCAAATATTTAAAATGTTCACATTGGCGGCATGTTGTTCGTGTTGTTAGTGTTGTATTCTTTGTTCTATAGTTGTTTGTTTGCACTAATTGTTTATAGTTTAATATAGAAATATTTGCAATTGAAATTATCGTGGGAATAATTTTTTTTTTCTCTTTTTTCTGTTTTTTTTTTTTTTTTGTTGCATGTTGCTCTAATTCTTCATATTAGTGAATTTCAATGATGTTGCTGCTACTGTTGCTGCTGCTGTCGTTAATGCGCATTGTTGATTTTTGTTTTAAATACAAAATTTCATTTTATATGTGTGTGTGTGTGATTATTTTTTTTTTTTTGCTGTTTTCTGTTTTTTGTTTCTTTTGATTATCTGTCTCTTTCTAACTCATTCTACTATCTATCTCTGTTACGCTGCGTAATCTGGCAACAGTCCAAGCAAACATTTAAACGTTTTGGAACTCAAAAGTTAAATGCTTTGCAAATATTTACATAAAACGCAAAGCGCCGCATAAATAAAGCAAAGTCATGCATAAGATAACACAGCTAACACTCACATACACACTCACATATACAGATACAGATACACACACACACACACAACATATACAATATATACAAATACACACTGGACACCAGACATTAAGTAAGTAAATCTGTAGAAGCAGCAGCGAACTTAAAATCAAAGTAAACCTGCCGGGCAAAAGTATCAAAAGTCAATTTCGTCTTTTTATTCGAATTAAATGAATATGATAAAATTAAATAAAAATAAAATAAAAATAATTAAAATAATTCTGACGTTTTGCAATACTTTTACGTTAATTTCGTTAAAATTAAATTTATTAAATTAAAACTAAGAAAATCAAAAATCAAAATCTATAAATATATAAATATATAAATATATAAATATATAAATATATAAATATATAAATATATAAATATATAAATATATAAATATATAAATATATAAATATATAAATATATAAATATATAAATATATAAATATATAAATATATAAATATATAAATATATAAATATATAAATATATAAATATATAAATATATAAATATATAAATATATAAATATATAAATATATAAATATATAAATATATAAATATATAAATATATAAATATATAAATATATAAATATATAAATATATAAATATATAAATATATAAATATATAAATATATAAATATATAAATATATAAATATATAAATATATAAATATATAAATATATAAATATATAAATATATAAATATATAAATATATAAATATATAAATATATAAATATATAAATATATAAATATATAAATATATAAATATATAAATATATAAATATATAAATATATAAATATATAAATATATAAATATATAAATATATAAATATATAAATATATAAATATATAAATATATAAATATATAAATATATAAATATATAAATATATAAATATATAAATATATAAATATATAAATATATAAATATATAAATATATAAATATATAAATATATAAATATATAAATATATAAATATATAAATATATAAATATATAAATATATAAATATATAAATATATAAATATATTCACAAATATTTCTTCGACTGTATTTGTAACTGTAATTAATTGTCATAAATCGCCATAAAGTTGTACAACACTGGCAACGCTGCCAAACTAATCTCAATTTTAAGTACCATTAAAGGTGCAGAACATTAAGCCAAGACAAAGCAGAGCAAGGCAAGGCAAGGCAGGGCAGGAAACGATACAACACGATACGACATGCCACGCCATGCTATATTATGCCGCATGCCACACAGTGCAGTAGGCAGAGTTAAAAGCAATTTGCTTATTTAAAGTAAATCTGCAGTAAATGCAGCAGCAGCAACATAAGCAACATGTAGCAAGCGCAAGTTAAAGGATTTTGCTTTAAACTTTAAATGCGGCTGCATGTATTCTGCTTGCTGCTACTGTTGTTGCTGCTGTTGCTGTGGTTGCCTTGCGCGGCCAGCAAGCGACATAATTATGGGGGCCAATTAAAGCTTTAAGTGCGCCACACACACACACAAATACACACACAGACACACACACAAACACTTCACTCTTGCCCTTTTTTCATGCACATTCTATCTCTTTCTTTTTCGCTCACATTGCGCACATACCCACAGTACCTCTCTCTCTCTCTCTCTCTCTCGTTGTCGGACACTGAATGCTGTCACACGCAGCAACGCCTCGAATTTTACTTTAGCAGCGCAAATAATATTTTCATTTTCATTTTCATCATCTTTTGTTTTTTTCTGTTTTTTTTTTCTCTGTTTTTGCAATAATTTTAAATTTTACAACATTTACACTGCACGTTCTTGTCGTTGTTGTTATTGCCGGCACTGTCTTTTCGTTGGATTGGGGTGGGCAATGTTGGCTGGGGGAGGGGGGAAATGTTTTCGTAGCATACTTAGCGGCGTTAAATATTTCAACGCTGCCATTTTTGTTGTTAGGGGAAAGCTACTGCCGTTGCCAAACAGTCGCTGCCACTGTCACTGCCACAGCCAACGATGGCAGCGCAGCCCAGCAGCAGCAGCAGCAGCAATGAGAGAGCGAATAAACGATGAAAGCGTGCTCCACGCAGCTGCGCACAACGCAACAACGATGCAACACACACACATAGACACATTGGAGAGTTAATGCGACAGACACTGGCAGCGCGTCATTGGCGTCTGCGCAGCGACAGCGCTGTCGCAGCGCTGGCATCGGTAATAATATTTGTCTTGTTCTCAGCCACAAAATGGCTGAAAATTTGTTGTTGTTGCTGTTGCTTCTTCTTTTTCCTTTGGCTCCCAAAAAGTAGGCAAGTATTTTTTTTTTAAACACACAACATAAACACACACACACATGCTGAGCAATTAAACAACATTAAGCAGCTGTGCGAGCATATTTCAACTTGATTTTATTTTGAAATTCCTGCTGTTGCCGCAACTGCTGCTGTTGCTGCTGCTGCTGCTGTTGCTGCTGTTGCTGCTGTTGCTGCTGCGTGGGTTGCCAACGTTGACGCTAACGTCGATGCTGATGCTAACTTTAACTTTGACGCCAACTCCAACGTCAACGTTCAACGCCAACGTCAATGCCAACGCTAACGTCAACGTCAACGTCGACGCCGACGTCCTGGAGCCGAGCGCAGGTCATTAATGTTTTGATTTTAATTGCGTTAATTACGTGCAACGGATTTTTCACTTAGCGCCCGAACAAATTTGCCGCAAATGCAATGCGTGAAAATTGCCGTCGGAACAAATAACAAAAAAAAAAAGAAGCAGAAAATCATAAGACAAACACAATATTACGTATACGTTATGGAAGTGCAGCAACAAAAAAAAAAAAAAAAATATATAACAAATCGAAGAAGTAAAAAAGAAAAAGAAAAATGTTTAATGAGACGAAAGGAAAAGTGTGAAAAATAGATGCAAAAAGAAAAATGAGGTAAAAGAAAAGAAGAAGAAGAAGAAAGAAACTGAACTGCGGCCGTTCCATGCGTTAATTTATTGCTTGTCATATAAATTAAACTGTTTGCGTGGTGATAAACAACAAGAACAACAACAACAACAACAACAACAACAACAATAAGACAACAATAAATATGGCAACAGTTTCAGTAAGAAACAGTAACAGCAACAGCAACAACAATGAAAATAAATCAACACTGAGCAAAAGAGACAGACAAAGTGTGACAGAGATAGAGAGAGCGAGAAAGAACGAAAGAGAGAGAATGGGAGACAGAGAGTGATAGGAATGAGAGCGTTAGTGAACGAAAGAAAGAGAGAGAGAGAGAGGGAGGGAGAGGGAGAGAGTGCAAACAAGTGAGACAGACTAGAGTGTAAGTCTGTATGAGTATGTGTATGAGCTTCTTCTGTGTGTGTGTGTGTGTGTGTGTGTGTGTGTGTGTGTGTGTACCGTCGAGAGCAAGATAAACCACAAACATAATAAATTACTAAAAAAAAAAAAAAAATGTATTGGAAAACAGAAGATAAGATGTGCAAAACTTAAGCAAAATTATGTGAAAAACTAAATGCAAGTGATAGAAAGAGATAGATAGTGTCAGCGAATAAGTAAGACAAAAAAAAAAAAAAGAATTATATATTTTTGTATTGAAATGCTAAGCAAACTAATATTAGAAATATGCATTGCGCACATGTTCAAAATGTAAAAGTTTTGCAAGCTCATTAAAGCTTTTGCATAGAAAGCTTTTAAGTTAATTTAACAGCTTTAACAGCTTAAAATCAAATATTGTGTAAAGCTCATTGAAAGCGCATTAATACAGAAAGATCAAGTCAAAGTATTATTTAGCTAAGTTTTAAGTTTCTTGCATTGTATTTTTATTATATAATATTAGTATTATGCAATGTGTAAAGCACATTGAAAACAACAAAGCTTTTTTTTCCAAAATCCTTAAAATCCTTGAAATCTGCTGTTTAAATGCTAAGCTTTAAGCTTATCACATTATTATTATATCTGCTTAATTTTATATACTAAAATTTATTTGATATTTATTTACACAAAATTTTGTGTGAACTTAAAGCACATTGAAATCGCATAATCAGTCAATTCTTTCGGACAGTTTACAGCTTCTTAATTGTCACAGACAATTGGCAGGCTCGTTTATCTGGCAAACAATACAAAATAAATACTCACACCCATACACAAACACACACACACACACACAGACACACACACACACTTGAGTAACATAACATATACTATATGTCATTTATTTTTGTTGGGCAACTTTAGCTGTAGGCGTTTTTCTTATTTTGCTTTTCTTTTTTTTTTTTTTTTGTTTTTAGTATTTTGTCGCCTTGTTTTGTTAGCACATTAAAAGTCTGATAATACCAGACATTGACACACACACACACACAGACATTTATATATACATGTACACATAGTCAGCAGTTTCGCAAATTGTAATGACACTTAAATGAACTTTGCGTCATTTTCAAGCGCAACAAATACATAAAAATAAAAATGTGGAAGCTAAATTGTAAGAAAATGAAAACAAAAAAAAAAAATAAAAGAAAGAAAATAATAAACAACATATAAAATATAGTTCTTCGATCTGGCTGAATATGAATTATATGCAGCTGAAAGCGATAAGAAATATCGAAGATTAGTTTCATCTGAAAAAGAGAGACAGACAGACAGACGCTGAGACTGATATTGAGAATGAGACAAAGACGAAGACTGAGACTTCGAATGAGATTGCGACTGAGGCTGCTATTGATACTGAGACTGCGATAGAGACTGAAACTGAGATTTAATTTGAGATTCAGACTGCGATTGAGAGTGAGCTTGCGATTGAGAGTGAGACTGAGACTGGGGCTGAGCCTGCGATTGAGAGTGAGCTTGCGATTGAGACTGGGACTGCGGCTGAGACTGCGGCTGATCCTGTGATTGAGACTGAAACAGCGAGAAAAACAAAAACAAAGAAAAAGACTAAGACTGCGAGACAAGCTGCTGCATATAATAAATATACTCTTGCAGTATATTTAAAATAAAGAAAAAGAAGAATACTAAAAATTATTTTTTTTTTATTTTTAATTATTTTTTTTTAAATTTTTTAAATTTATTTTTGGAATCTGTTTTATATATAACAATTAACAAATATGTTTAAGCTATTTTTTGCGTAGTTTTTATTGCTGTTGTTGTCGATTTTTTCTTACGCCTACTTGACCAAAGGGTCAAATATGCAGCATGTGAATTTTACAGCTTTACACACACACACACACACCCACACACAAGCATACACTTATATAGACGACTTTAGCTGCTGCAAAAGGAAGCATCATTCACATAGAAATTTTTCTGTCATTCGTTAAGCAACTGAAGATGAAGAATCTTTATCATCTTCTTGGCCTTCTACTTTTACTTGTTTTTTCTTCGAAATGTTAGTTGTTGTTGTTGCTGTTGTTGTTGTTGTTGTTGTAGTGTTTAAAGACATGTCCTGCACACACATTAAAGTGAGCCTTGCTACACAAAATGCCAAAGTTCAAGTTTCTATACCATACACTATTTCCCTCTCACTCTCTCTCTCTCTCTCTTTCTCTCTCTCTCTCTTTCTATTCCACTTCTGAAGTTGAACTTACAGTTTACAGCTTTCAGCTTCCAGCTTACCAACTGTTATTGTTGTTGCTGCCACAGCAAACCATTGTTGCTGCTGCTGTTGCTGTTACTGCTGCTGTTGTTGTTGTTGTTGCTTTTGTTATTTGCCTCATGGCCACATGAAAAATACCGCAGATTTACGGTTGTCGTTTGGCGGTGCACATAATATATAGTATGTGGCTTATGTGCGGCTCTTTTTTTCCCCCCCTCGCTCCTCGCATCTCCTACTCTCATCCACCTTCTCTCTCTCTCTCTCTCTCTCTGTTGCTCTCTTTTACTTAGTCATGCATTCAACGTATTTTTTTTTTTGTGTCTGTTGCCCGTAGGGTGCTTCAAGCTGCTGACCATTGGGCGACTATTTTTATTTGCAGTTTCAGTTTTTGCAACTGTGGCAGCAACTGTTTGCTGCTGCTGTTGCTGCTATTGTTGTTGTCGTTTCGGTCAGTTTGCTGTATTTTATGTGGCGGTTTTTTTGGTCGTCGTTTCAAAAAGGCAAAAACCAAAAATAAAAAACAAAATACAAAAAAAAAAAAAAACAGTTTATGGCCACCTTGCGTGTGCATATACTTGCCCCTTGTTGTTGTTGTCTCCACACTCCCCTGCACCATAAGCAGTTATAACAGAGAGATAGAGAATGAACAGAGAGAGAGAGAGAGAGGAGAGGAGAAGAAAATAAGAAAAACCGTTAAAGTTTATTTGACATTTACTTTGGCTATTTTTTATTTTTATGACTCTTTGGGTTACTTTATATACGAGCAAAAGCTCTCCAAAAACTCCAAGAGCCACATGCCTCAAGCCCCAAAAAGCCAACCCAACTCAGCAGCCGCAGCCGCAGCCAGAGTCAGTTACAGAGTCATACTCGACCCCGGCCTGTAACCTCTTTTCCCGCATATACATACATTTTTTTTTCTTTATTTTTTTTTGCCTTTCTGTTATTTTTATTATGATTTTTGCTTGTTGCGACAATAAATTTGCGGCTATTTTTCGACCCAAAAAAAAAATAAATAAATAAAGAAAAAAAAAAAACCAGAAGATATATTTACTATATACACGAATATATATATATATATATATGTTTGTATTATTATTTATTTATTTATTTATTTATTTATTTTTTATTTTTATTTTATTCTTTATTTATATTTGGCTACTTGCTGTGTGATGCTGTTAGCGCGATAAGCGCATAGCGCATAGCAAAAGCAAGAGCAAGAGCAAGCGGAGCAAACAGTCGACCGATGTGTCACCTAAATTCTACAGTTGCCGCCGCTGCCAAACTGCTCTCTGCCCACTGATCCCTTGGTTCACATGCAGATGGTACAACACCTCATTCTGTGTCATACTCACATTCGGTTTTTCGTATTCGCATTCGCATTTGTATTCGTATTCGTATCTAATGCCAGACGCATTCGTAAATCATTTGGTTAACTGCGTTGCCAACTATTTTGCATAAAATGGCTTTGATTTGTGAGCAGCGACAGCAACGGCAAAAACCGGAAGTGTCGTCATATTCACATTTTTTTTTTTTTTACTACTACTACGACTACGACTACTGCGGCTTGCTGCTGCTGCTGCTGCTGATGCTGATGCTGTTTGCTGGTCAAACATAAATCAAACGAGTATTCGTCGCTGTACTATACGAATAAATGAATGAGTTATAGTCCATGGTACTCATACTCAAAAAGATTTAAAGCGAGTCAACGAAACATTCAAACATTCAAATAATGTATGAATACTTTGTGAATCAATGTAAGTTATTCATGAATGTTGAAACTTTCATTCAAGATCATGAATATTACTATGATTGTAGTTAAATCAACTATATGAATGAATAGTATTTGTCGCTTGTACTAAGCGAATAAATGAATGAGTTATAGTGCATTCGTATAATGTTTGAATACTTTGTGAATCTATGTGAATTATTCATTGCAATTTGAATATTATTTTAGTTTTTGATTAAAGAAATCTGCAATTATGTTGCTAAAATATGAGTATATTTGAATATGATGAATATGAGTGAATAGTATTCGTTGCTATATTAAGCGAATAAATGAATGAATTCAAGTCGAATCAAAGTACTCATAGTATGTTTATAACGATTCTAAAACAAATCAAACATTCATCCACTGCATGAATACTTTGTGAATCAATGTGAGTTATTCATGTATTCATTTGCATTTCACTTGATTCAAATATACTTTGAATATTACTTTTATTTTCTGAATGAATGTTTTTAAAGTATGAGTGTAGTTGAAATAAAATGAATGACTCACTTACCATTTGTTCTAATAAACATTCAAATACAAAGAAATATTCATTTTGATGAAGTATGAGTGTATATGAATAACTTACAAAAACATATAGTATTTATCTATGGTAAACGAACTTAATGAATGAATTTATTCATTTACATTAACACATTGAATACGTAAACGAATGCTTGTTAATCAAATGAATACTCGTCGCTATTATTATCTTTGAATCAATATTCAACTTTTGACTTACTTTTTATATATTTTTTATCTGCTTTGTCTTAATCTTTCAACTTTATAAGAACATTCATTCACTCATTTATTGAGTTTATTCACATTAATTTCGATATGATAACAATGAATACTTGTCTTTAACTGGAAATTAAGAAAAAAACAAAAACATAAAGAAGATGAATAAAAAAAAAAGAAAGAAAGAAAGAAAAAGCAAAGGTTTACTCTTGACGCAAGCAAGCAAGCAATTTGACACCTGTGCCCATAGTAAGTATTCATATTACGGGTACTCACAATTTATACGACTCGACACTTTGAATTGCATTTGAGTTTGAGTTTGAGTTTGAGTTCGAGTTTGTATTTTGGTTTTTGGTTCGGTTTGGGTTTTTGTTTAATGCTTTGTTATTGTTTATGGGAGTTTGGCAACGACTTGCGTTTAATGACAACTCGTAAGCATTTAAAAGGGTCGCCACACATCAACACACAGACACAAAAGACACAGAGACACAGAGAAACAGAGAGAGACAACAGCAGCAGCAGGAACAGCAACAACAACAACAACAACAACAAAATGAAGTATAACAACAGCAACAATTTTTAGTGCCTAACACTGCGAATAGGCCATCAAAATGTATGTTGTTGATGATGTGCCAGGGCGAATTACGAGAGGCGTTAAAACTAGAGCGACTTCTCGACCCACTAAAAGACATGCGGGACTTTGTAAGACTTGAGACTTTGGACTTTCGTATTGGTATTGCAATTGGAGTTGGGGTTACGCTTGAAATGAGGCTGAAACTGAAGGCAACGAAGGCCCAGCCTGTGACTGAGTATCAGTATGAGATTGAGGCTGATGCTGCTGCTGCTGCTGAGGCTGAGGCTGTTACTGAGCACTGAAGACTGTGAATGAGGTTAGAGTTGGGGCTATGACTGAGCAAGTGAACTTTACTACCCAATGTTGTAGACGGACAGAGTATCATCAACAGCATCTTAAGATGCCATCATCAAGTGTTTTTTTTTTTTGTTTTTTTCGTTTCGTTTCTACTTCTTCTGCTAGCTAATGTTTGTTGTTGGTATTTTCGACTCTCATAAATCTTCAATCAAAAAATTGAGTGGCCGTTAAGGCAAAACCATTGACTATACTATGTTTGACCTGATGGTGTAATGGGAGAGGTGGGGGGGGGGGAAGTACGAGAGGGGGAAGTATCTTTAATCACTTGATGTTGCATTGTTTTCTCTTATTTGCCATAAAATGTGGCAAGTTTAAATTTTAAGTTCGTCGGTTCGCTTCAGTTTCGGTTTTAAGTGCGTGCCACAAAAAAAAAAAACATCGAAAAAAAACAGAAAATGGGAAAACAACAAAATAAAAAATAAAAAAAAAAAAAAAAAAACATTTTTCTCACTTTAAGCCAAGTTAAGATCCCCAGATGTGAGATTTACTGCCGAAGCTACAATTCTCTTTCGTTTTTTTTTTTTTATTTTTTTTTGCCTGTCAGCCAAAATCCGTAACTCCCTGGCACTGTCCCTGTCCCTGTCCCTGTCCCTGCCTCTGTCCCTTGCCTATGTTTGTCCTTTGCCAACCAACGTGTAATCGTGTCATATTTCAAGCATGGGCAACCATTTTGAAAAGCACAACAACAACAACAGTAACAGCAGCAAAAGCAGCAGCAGCAGCTGAATAAGAAAAAAAAAAAATGGCACGAGACGCCAGAGGGCGCCACTGGTGCGTGGACTGTCGCTGAAAACATGGCGCTCAACCCCAAAAACCAAACCCCACGAAACAGCAACAACAACAACAACAATGGGAACAACCCCGAGGCTCTGGCACAGAGATAAACGCAACGCTGGCGCTGACGTTGACAGCGACAGCGACTGCGACAACAACAGCAATAACACAGAGAAGAAAAAAAAAAGAAAATAAGGCGGGCCGGCGGGCTAAAACCAGAGCGAGATAGCGTCAACAAGCGCGAGAAATCCGTTGCAAAAAAAAAAGAATACGTATAAAAGAAATGTAGAAAGAGAAAGAAAGATAGAGAAAGAAAGAGAGAGAGAGAGACAGAGGGAAATGAAGAAGCAACAGCAATAACAGCAGCAGCAGCAGCAGCAGCAGCAGTGGCAGTGGCAGTGGCAGCAGAGCGTGTTAGACACAACGCTGGGGTTGATGCGGCAGAAGCAGACGACAGACGACAGACGATGGCAGGCATTGTAGTGGGGTTGGTGGGGGGTGGTGGTCTGAAGGATAACTAAGCCCCACAGGGTGGTTTGGCGGATTTGGCGTTGGCGGCTGACTAAGAAAACAACAAGACAACAACAACAACAAGAGCAACAGCAAGAACTAAAGCAACAGCAGCAGCAGCAGCAAAAAATAGAAACTCAACGAAACGAAACAAAAGAATTCTGCGACCATGGATGCTACCCAAAAAAAAAAAATAAAATAAAATAAAAAAATAAAGAGATGTGGGGAAAAGATGAAGCAGAAAGCTTCTAGAGCCAACAGAGAGACAGAGAGCG
>JBAMBR010001258.1:0-24246 GCA_037044475.1 Zaprionus obscuricornis
ATAGAATACTAAGATATACCACTAGTATACAAGCAGAGGAACACCAGGTGACTGGAGGAGGGTCGGTACTAGACCCATTGCTGTGGAATGCCATGTATGACGGCATTTTGCACCGTAGACTGCCTCCTGAAGTACTTATGGTGGGCTTCGCTGACGATATAGCGGTGGTCTCCAATGAGCTGAGGGACGTCGAAAGGATTTGCAACACGGTGATCGGGTTGATCCAACGGTGGCTCGAATCGGTGGGATTGGAACTTGCTCCCCATAAAACAAAAGCGGTGCTAATAAGCAGCGGTAAACGCGTAGAGACAGCACAAACCCTGCTGGGAAACACGGTAATCGTATCGAAACGTGCGTGTAGTGCTAATATACACCAGACTATGCTTTCGCGAACACCTGGAGGCTACAAGTCTGAGGTCCTAATCAAGGTAAAATGATCATTCTATATAGTGTGACCAGATCGGTTGTCCTATACGCAACGCCAATATTGGTTAGAGCCCAACACGCGAAGAGCTATGGGTCAAAGTTATCCTCGATATTGAGGCAAACTGCAAATCGCATTGCAGAGCTGAGCGCATTTCGACACTTTCCATTCCGTCGAACAACACTAAATGCGCTCTCTCAAAAACGCACTTAAACTCCCAGTGCTCTCAATTCTCCTGGGAGTCTCCACTGTCATGAAGTCGAGGCTCTGAGAGCTCGACTTATGACAACCAAATGTCAGTTTAGATTTCTTTGTCTAAGTGCTAAAACTACGAATCTTCTTCCCCTCGCTTTATAGTGAATAACTTAAATTACAATAAATCAAACCGTGTTTTCAATTTTTCAAAAGTCTTATCTTGCCCACCACAACATTTTGGTCCTTCGAGCCGGATCTCGTTTTTTTCTTTGTATTCGCGATCTTTCTCTCCTTTTTTGTTAATTATATATGTATATATTTTAAATTTAATCCGCGTAACGAAAAGGAATAAAGGGGCAACTAGTGCGTTTTAGTTGAAAAAAAAAGCAAGATAAGTATCACCACATTTTTTTCCTCTCTTCTTAGAGTCCGTCTTTCTCGTTCCGCCATATTATTGGCCTTCCAGTGACTTGTCTGCTTTAAGAACTTACTAAGCATTCCATACAAACATATATTTGTCTAAACGTACATACACATTGTATGTACGTAACCAAATCTGATCACGTGGCTCAATATATTCCGATCATTTTTCTATTCACTTAATATATATTTACTAACTATTTAGTAAATTGTCCTTTCCATTTATTCGCCTTAGTGTGTGGTCTTCATTTGTTTGTGCAATATATATTTCACTAATTTGCACTGACAGGTGCAGCTTTTGCACAGCTGTTTGAAGGCCATAAACTACATACATACAACGTTGCGCGTACATTACTAAGGCAGTTTCCACATTGTTGCCTTTCCTTATACTATTATTATAGTATTATTTGTTTTTTATTATATATTATATTCTATTTGCTAAATATTACAATGTATTACCAATATCCAGCTGAGCGTACATACTCAAACATACGAGGTGTGTTCAAAAAGTAAGGTGACTTTTCAAATTTCGCGGGCAACATATTTTCGATTATGGTTTTTTTTTTTGGTTTGTTATGTTGGTACACTCTTTCCTAACATCTGTACCAAGTTTCAATTGAATCCCCTTTTTGGTTTGGTTGTGAGAGGCGTAAAGGTTACAAGTTGTTTTGCGTGCAGTCTAAGCGAGCAAATCGAAAGTGCTTCCTCACGCGCTCGTCCTCCAGCCACACTTGCTGCTCAATACTCACCTGGTTGTCGTTTGCCTCCGTGCGACACCGAAGTATTTGAAGGCGACTACACCCGATGGCCCACGTTCCGTGACCTGTTCACAGCCATTTACATTAACAATGGCAGACTGTCAGATGTTGAGAAACTGTTTCATCTCAACGCGAATATTAGTGGTGAAGCCCTTTCGATCGTGTCCAAGTCGCCGTTGACCAATGAAGGTTTTCAATCGGCATGGGCCAGCTAGACTGAGCGCTTTGAAAATAAGCGTCTCTTAGTAAATAGTCAGCTGAAAATTCTATTCAATTTGGCAGCTTTGGGGCAAGAATCTGGTTCGGCGATTCATTCCCACCGAAGCACTATCCAAGGATGTTTGACGGCTTTAGAACATTCTAAAGTAAACACAGAGAGAGAACCACCCTATTCGTTTGTGTCCACGCCTTTTGCAAATGAGCGTCAACGACAGGGTGTACCATATAAAGCAACAGAAGCTTTGTTTAAATTGCTTTGCACGATGTCATATTCTGGCTGAATGCACAAGCGCGCATAGTTGTTTTACATGTAAGGGTCGACACCATTCATTACTTCATCGAGCCAACCAGACCCTGATAGGGGCAACTCCAAGCCCCACAGTCACAACTCCTAGTTTACAGTCCACTGAATTCTCTATCCCCAAAGTTCAAAATTATCTTGCAGTCAACACACAAGGTATTCTGCTAAGCACGGCTATCATCCATGTCTGCCATCTAGGCGTCAAATATGCAGCCCGCGCTCTGATCGACTCCAGATCAGAGGCAACATTTATCTCGGAGAGGCTTTTCCGTCGTTTGCTGATGCCGTATTCACCTGTTCAAGCGCAAGTTTCTGGACTGACTCAAGCTGTTGCAGTCCAGCCCCACAAGTTCTGCCATTTCCAAATTGGCTCCCCAATTTCCCCCGCATTTGGCAGGAAATCTGCCCTCCACCAAAATTCCACAAACCATTCTCGGCAATCTGCCAAATATTCAATTGGCCGACCCCAAGTTCTTTGAAAGTTCGCAGATCGATGTGCTCCTAGGCGCTGACATCCTCCCGTCCATTCTTCTCGGTGGCTCTCTCCCCAATGTCTGTGGAACATTGCTTGGTCAAGAGACCATATTTGGTTGGGTCCTTACCGGTCCGGTTACAGGAGCCCAACCAAAAACCATTTCGTCCTTTTCTGTTCGACTGTTCGCCAACAGAACCCCACCGCTTGATAAACTTCTCTCCAAATTTTGGGAGGTGAAGGACCTTTCGTCAAGTCCGTCGAAAGAGTCTGACATTGTCTGTGAGACAAATTTTATCAAGACGACCAAGAGGACCCCAAGTGGTCGATATATGGTCACCCTACCATTTCGAGATCCTAGCCACATGGATCTAGGCCATTCCAGGGCCACTGCTCTGGGTCAATTATTGAGAAATGAGAGTCGCTTAAAGAAAACCGCTTCATTGAAAGAACAGTACGACTTTCAGGAGTATCTAGACTTGGGTCACATGACGCAAGTCTCCCCTACTAATTTTGGCAACTTCTATTTGCCGCATCATGCTGTCTTTAAACCCGATAGCACCACAACAAAGGTTCGCGGTGTGTTCAACGCCTCCAGTCCAACTTCCAACGGTAAAATGACATCTTACACACTGGTCCCATCCTCTAGTCAGATCTGATAATCCAAATCCTGAAAGGGCACCTTTTCCGGGTGGTTTTCAATGCCGACATCACCAAGATGTACCGGCAGATCCTTGTAGACACCGAACACACCCCGTTCCAAAGGTTTCTTTTTCGTACAAAGGATGAAAAATTATGCGACTTTGAACTCAACACAGTCACCTATCGAGTGAACTGTTCTCCATATCTGGCTATACGTGTTCTGCATCAACTTGCGCACGATGTTCAAGGCCAGTATCCCAGAGCTAGCGACATTGTCAAGAATTATATGTATGTCGATGATGTCCTAGCAGGAGCCCATACGGGGTGCTATATCCGCCATCGATGAGATCCGTTCAGCGCTCGAGAGCGTTGGATTCTCCCTAATAAAGTGGACTTCTATCACGAAGAATGTGTTAAGGAAAATTCCTAAGGACCACTTGTTCTGTGCCGATTTTTTAGATAGCGATAGTGTTGGGAAGACACTAGGCATTCGATGGCAAGCAATAATAGACGAATTCTTCTTTGTCACCTCCAAGATGGTGTCCAAGTCATCATTCACAAAGAAGGAAGTTCTATCCCAAATAGCCAATCAGTTCGATCCAGCGGGTTGGCTTGCTCCTGTGGCCATATGGGCCAAGATTTTCATGCAGGAAATTTGGATGCAAGAACTCAGCTGGGACGATGCCTTACCAGCAGAACTCCTCCAACGCTGGCAAGAGTTCCTCCAAAATTATCCTTCCTCACAGGATATTCGTGTCCCATGATGGGTCAATTTCCAACCTGGTGCAAAGGTCCAATTCCACGGCTTTTGCGACGCATCCCAACAAGCATATGGCGCGGCTATCTACGTTCGAAACGAGTCGGTAGGGCAGGTGTCCATTAATCTCCTGGCAGCAATGACTCGGGTAGTTCCCATCAAAACGGTCTCGTTCCAACGCCTAGAGTTGTATGGGGCTCATTTGCTAGCAGAATTATCATCTGCTCTTCTCCCACATCTTCCTATTCCAGATGCCCAGGTTTACTTCCGGACTGACTCCACCATAGTGCTGGCATGGATGCACAAACAGCCGTGCAAGTGGACCTCCTTTGTGTCCAGCAGAGTGGCGTCACACCACAGGAGCTGTTGACTAGCCGCCTCTGGTGGCATGGACCTGAATGGTTACAGCAACCCGAAGCTCAATGGCCCTCCAGTGTGTACGAACTGGACACTGAAGTTGAGCGTCGTGCTATGAAATGCCACAGCGCTGAGATCCAGTGTGAAGATTTTCTCGAACGTTTCTCCAAGTTCGACCGAGCACTCAGGGTAATCGCGTATGTGCGTCGTTTTGCGCATCGATGTCGCCATCCAAAGACAATATTCCCGAAAATGCTCAGTTCTCAAGAGATTGCAGAGGCTCAGGAGCAAGTAACCATCCACGCTTAACAAAGAGCATTCGCAAAGAAGTATGATTCCTTTCGCACTCATCCCCACATCCAGGGTTCAAGTGATATCCTTAACTTGAACCCATTCCTCGACAAAAAAGGGGTCTATCATACTTCCGTTCAACTGTGTTTTCTCCCGGCTTTTAGTCCGTTTCACCCACCATATATCCCTAAATGGTGGCAATCAATTGATGATGCGATTGATACGGTCAAAATATTGGATTCCTAAATTAAAGAATTTTTCAAATTAAAGACCTTCCAAGGACCCGGTCAACTTTCACTCGACCATTTACCCACACCAGAGTAGACTTCGCCGGTCCCTTTGACATAAAGAGTTATGTCGGAAGGGGCTGTAAACTCACGAAGGGATATGTCTGTGTCTTCGTATGCTTCAGCACTCAAGCGATCCACCTCGAAGCAACCACGGATTTGACGGCGAAAGATTTTTGGAAGCCTTTTCGCGTTTCGTGACAAGGCATGGGTGCCCTCTCACATGCACTCCGACATCGGCAAAACGTTCGTCGGAGCCAGTTCCATCCTATCCAAAGATCCCTTAGAGAGCACCCGCAATCTAATTCTCACCAAACACAGTCATCAAGGCTTAACATGGCACTTTAATCCACCCGGTGCTCGCCACTTGGGCGGATTGTGGGAAGCAGGCGTCAAAAGTTTTAAGACGCATTTCTATAAAACAGCCTCCCCAACGAATATACCTATGAGGAACTCTCAACGCTCTCGCGACCTCTCTCTCCTATGTCCGAGGACGTAAGTGATTTGGTGGCCCTCAGTCCCGGCCATTTCTTGGTGGGCGGTCCCATTTCTTGTGGACTCCATCCGTAATCGGTGGCAACGTCTCAAAGCTCTGCACCAGCATTTTTGTTTTCGATGGAAGGAAGAGTATTTGAAGGAACTGCATAAGCGAAACAAATGGCAATCACCCTCCCGTGACCTCCAAGTCGGTGACATGGTCATCGTCAGGGAAGGCAACCTTCTACCTTAGGAATGGCGGCTCGGTCGCATACTAACTACGTGCCCCGGAGCCGACGACAAAGTTCGGGTAGTAGATATTCGAACTTGTCGTGGTGTTTTCCGTCGGCAAGTCGCCAAACTTCCGACGGAAACCAAGGATGTCCTCACCTAAATCTAGGTTACATCCTGTCTTCCTTTCTTGCCATCATCCACTATCCTGTGGACTCCTATCCATGATGACTGTTTCTTCTTTACATTCTGTTCTATTCTCATCCAACGCCATTTTTTTCTCTTTTTTTTCTTTTTATTTTTACCCACACAGGTCACCATGGCATCCCCAAGCATTCTTCCTCGTCGGAGGAATTCTCCCTTCGCCGTATGTTTTGCGTCAGCCGGGAAACCTTCACAATCGAAGCTTCCCCTTTGGAAGCCTCCCCAATGGAGATCACGAGTGGAGCGGCCGTTCTAAACAAAAAAGACCCGCCGCGCTCGACACCTCAACGGAGAGAGTACGTGCCACCCGCTCCAAGCGGCGGTTGACAAGACAGCAAAAGAATCGGCGCACCCACCCAACACCTCACTTCAACGGCACCCCAACCATTCCGGTTGCACATCTTACAGTCCGACCCGAGCTTACACCGTCACTGTCCTTGTCCGCGCTACTCCAATGCAAGGAAGTGAGCATCCGCCCCACAGCGGCGGTGTGGCTAGTCACGGGGAAGACGGCCTTTTAAGCTCGGGTACTCATTGATCCGTGCTGTCCAGTAATCCGCATCAACGATGGCCGTGGCAATGGGCCTAACCATCACTCGTGTGGGCGTTCAAGGGGTCTGCACCGCTATGTTGCGCTCCAAGACAACCGCAATGAGCCGCGAGATCATTCTCAAGACTGACCCTCAGCTTCGGACTGTCACGCCCACCAGGACCGTCGCTGAAGTCGGGCCCAATCTTTTCAGCAATCTTTTATTGGCTGACAAGGATTGGTTCCGCTCGACAGAAGTGACTGCGGTCCTGGGCGCGGACATTTATCCGGAGCTGCTGCTACCGGGTATCCTCCTAAGTCAAGGGGGACTTCCCATGGTCCAGAATTCTACCCTAGGCTGGATTCTGTCCGACACATGCTCCGTGTTAGTTAACAATTGCAACTTCACCATTGCAAGGCGGGAGAGCGTATTTCGACACTTTCCATTCCGTCGAACAACACTAAATGCGCTCTCTCAAAAACGCACTCAAACTCCCAGTGCTCTCAATTCTCCTGGAAGTCTCCACTATCATGAAGTCAAAGCTCTGAGAGCTCGACTTATGACAACCAAATGTCAGTTTAGATTTCTTTGTCTAAGTGCTAAAACTACGAATCTTCTACCCCCCAATCACGCTTTATAGTGAATAAATTAAATTACAATAAATCAAACCGTGTTTTCAATTTTTTAAAAGTCTTATCTTGCCCACCACAACACGCATTATCAGCGGCTTTAGAACCATTTCAGATGAAGCGGCTTTTGTGATAGCTAGGGTCCCTCCATTGGAAGAGCTGGTCAGGGAGAGAGGAGAGAGGAACGCAGATTCTGAGCGGTGTCCGCTTTACGAGCTACCTAAAGAGAAACGGCATGCTCTTCATGCCAGCGAGGGAGAGTTAAAGACGCTGAACATGTGTTTTTTGCGTGCGGAGGATACTCGGAGAACAGGATACGACTCACGGCCGTCCCACAGGACCCAGACTCTGTTACCTATCTTTACAATATAACGCTTTTAAATATAAGTCTAACTGTTAAAATTTAAACTTATATATCTATGCCTTAATTTCATCTCGAATAAAAAGAAAACATATTTGTACACTCCCAAACTAAAGTGTTGTACACTCAATTTTATATGTTATTGCCAGGCCTATAAAGCATTAAATTGTTTTTTTTTTTTGAATTTAGTTAAATTAAACATGAGCATATTTCGTGAGAATAATCCAAATTTTTCCGATTTCTTGGGAAACCTTGTGCCGTATCTTCAATTAAATTGATTTTAGGTTACCTTTTGATAAAATGTTATGTATTTTCATCTGCCGATCCAAATGCTCCCACAGGATGTACTATTTTCATTAGGAGGGAATTTTTTGACGTTATCAAGAATTTAATAAGATTTAATGTTATGAGTTGTCTTCTGTGTTCTAGCTGGGAAGTTGTTGCTTCGAATAGGATGTTTTGGGTATAGGATCGCTCCAAGAGCGATTCTGAAGCCTGTGCTGATTGTGGATTTTAAGCTAACATACTTAAGTAGTGGCAATTAAATTGTTGACTAGAGAGACATTTTATTAGTGTTAGTTGTTTTACGTTTTGTGTCAGTTGTTCTATTTGTGTATTCCATCTGTGTTTTTTGTTGAAGTGCATTGGTAGTTGTGTTTTCTGCAAACGTGCATATGTTTTCATTTAGTGGTAGAGAGTTTGGCGCCTGATTAATCTGACCAGTTTGTTATAGTACTAATGATTGGGTATAAATTGATGTTCTTGTTTTTACTGTTTTTTAATGTAAGTATTTGGTGAAAGTCGCATAGGCGCTTAGGTTGATATTTGGGTGTAGGGTGAGCTTCTCGGAAAGTTGAATGAACGCTATAATAAAAACGACAACTGATAGTGGAGAGCCCTGAGGGATGCCGCTGTGAAGGGAATGAACATTTTTTATGTAGTTTGTTCTTTTTGGTCCCGTTCTCCATTCTGTAAGCTGATCTAGTACTGAGTGTAGTCCGATTCTATTGTAAGCTTTTGCAAAGTCTAGGGATATTATAGATGTATGGTTTTTTCTTGATATCGATCTAGCTATTAGGTGGTCTATTAATAGTAGATGGTCTATAGGTGATTTCCCATTTTTGAAATCGGTTTGATTGTTGTGTTTTAGTTTATCGTTAGAAAAAAACCACCACAGTCGCTTTACTATTATTTTGTCGAGTAGTTTTGATAGGCATAATTTTAAAGATATGGGACGGTAGGAGTTTATTGTGGTTTTGCTTGTTTTGGGTTTTCAAATTGGGATTATGATGCGATTTTTGTAGGATTGGGGAATATAGTTGGAATATATTTTAAGATGTTTAGCGCTGCTGTGAATTCGACTGGAGTTATTTCCTTTTGTATTTCTAAGGCATTTTTGGTGGAGATGTGTTTGGGGTTGTTGTTTATTCAAGTTTATTTTTAGATGAAAAGTTAGTGCATAGTAATTCTGCTATTTCTGATTTGTTAGTTGTACTTTGGTTTGTGTGTGGGTTGTGGATGCAGTGAATGTGTTTTTGGGGGCTGAACCCACAGAAGCGTCTGATGTTACCCCAGATTGTTTTTGGGAGTGTGTCTAGTGATATTTGTAAGGTGAAGTTTTTTCAGTCTTTTTGTTTCTTCGCAAAATGGCACTTTTTTCAATTGTTGTTTTAAGTTGAAATGTTTCTTTTTAGTGTCTGCCATTTTTTTTATTTTATCGTCTCGTAGTTTCTGGAGGTCTTTTTTCCACCATGCGATATTGCGAGTTTGTGTTTTGAGATGTGCTTGTGGGATGGTTTTATGAGCACTGGAGATTATTATTTTTAGAATTGTTTGTTTGTGTTAATGTCTATTTGTGCAGAATACTCTTTTGTTAGTTTTGAGAATAGTGCCCAATATGCTTTATCTGTGATAAAGGTGGCTTAGAAGATGTGTGTTGATTGTTTACAGAGTTAGTTTTGAATAGGCTTATTATAATGGGGAAATGGTCGCTACCAAAGAGGTCATTGTCTGTAGACCATAAACTATCAATATGTAGTATTGGCCTGTTGAAAGTGATGTCTATGTTTGTTAGTGTGTTGTGCGTGCTGAAGTGTGCTGGTGCGCCGTCGTTTAGTAGGACGTAATTAGATTGTGCAATGAATTTTTCTAATATTTTGCCTTTGATGTTGTTAGTCTTCGATTTCCAGCTTTTGTGCCAGCTGTTGAAGTCTCCTATGACGATTGTGGGTGTGTTTGAGGTTTAAAGGATGTTTTGTAGATTTTGCAAAAAAATCTTTTATGTATGCTGATATGAGTCTAAGTTTAAGTTTCGATATGAATTCTGCGTTGAAATCATCGTTTAGGCTTATAGGGAATCATGTGTTATGAAGGCTAGACCTACATGGGAGGATGAGCTGTTTTTTGCTGTTAAAGTGTAGTTGACTCGTGTAGGTATGTATTTGGGGTTTATTATGTGTGTTTCTTGTAGGGATAAGATGCGGGATGTATGTTTTTTAATAAGGATTTGGAGTTGGCTGTAATTTTTTGTGTAGCCGTTTATTTTCCATTGAATAATCTTAATTGATATTTTGTGTTTTAGTTGAGAATAGAGGTGTGAGGGATTTGTGTCGTTGTAGTGTAGTAATTACAGCACTAGGGAGCCCTCAATACGTTGTAGTGCCAATTGAGGGCTCATTGTGGTGGGGGTGTGGGGGGCGCTCGCCGGTGGGCGGCCCTGCTCAAGATTCTAGTGTCTTCTGCGTGACCGCCCGTAGGCGGAGCGCCTCCCACACTTAGTTATTACTAGTGTTAATTACTGTCACTGTCGCTGTTAATTTTGTGTTTGTTGTTGTTGTGGGAGTTTGTTTTAGGTGGGTTGAGTTTTGAGGATTTTTGTATTATATGAGTAAGTTGTTTTTTTTTCATTAGGCTAGATTCTTATTTTTAAGTAATTAGTTTTTTCAGAAGTAAGATTTCGGATTTATACGTATAAGGGTCTATATCTTCTGTTGTGTAGCATTGTTGCGGTGATGGTTTATCTGTAATTTCGTACGAGGGTCGTTGATTCGTCAGTTAGAGTGTTGTGGTGATTTGTGGTTGGTGGTTTTCTGCTGTGGTGAAGTGAGTCTAGTTGTGATTGTGCTTTGTGTTGTTGTGTTACTTATTATACCCGGTGCCCATTGGATACCTAGAGTATATTGACTTTGTGACAGCAGCAAATGTATGTAACACCCATAAGGAGGTGTGGCCGACCCAATAAAGTATATATATTCTGACTCAGGATCAATAGCCGAGTCGATTGGAGCATGTCCGTCTGCACGTCTGTATGAACACACGGATCTCGGAGACTACTCAAAATACTTTACATTAAAATATTTTTCTTGATGAAAATCGACTAAATATTTTTTTTTTTTCATACACTCAACAGCACAAATCTTCGTGCACCGAAAAAAAATTTTAAACGCAAATTTTTCAGATATTCATATATATTATTCTCTTTAATATTATATTTTTTCAGAATTGCTTAACAATTCAATATATTTTATATTTAATTTTAAGATAAACTCTGCAAAAGGCTGCATACAGTTCTTTTAAGTGGGGTGGAATGGAAAATTTTGGGATTTTAGTCAGACTTCCAGGTGCCGATACTAATTAAGTTGTCAGGCAACTATTTTTTTTTACAACAGATTCATTTTTGCATCACATTATGGAGAACAAATACTAGTGAGTATTCATGGGGTCTTCCTGAAAGTAAGGTTCAGAACCACAGAATTACTTCAAAGATTGTTTGTGGAGGTAATTGTGGAAGATTGGGGAAAAATTACGACTGCAGAAACAATGAAACTCAATGCCACAAGGTTAAAGTCAGGTGTACGCAGACTGACGTACATATTTTTGTAGAAATATATCGAATTAAGCAAATCTAAAAAATATAATATTAAGGAAAATAAAAAGTAGAGTCATGTTAAAAAAAATTAGTTTAAAATACGTATAAATAATTGAAAAAAATTACGTTTGAAGTTTGATTTTAAGTTTTTAAGTTTGTGCTGCCGAGTGTACTACTGTGGGCAAAAAGTAGTAAGACTTTTTAATTTAAATTTCGTTCGGAAACCCATTAGTCGAAACATTTTTTTGAGGATAATATGACTGTCAGGGACATCTGTACAAAAATTTCACATCAAAATAATCAGTGTTGAGTATACGCTTTTTTCTAATGCACAAAAAGTGCATTCGTCGATTTTTACTATGAGTGAAATCATTCAACAAAAAAGTTCGATCAAATTTTGTGTGCGAAAAGTTTGGAACGTTTGTTCAAAAAGGGTCGACAACGAACCACATCCACGACAGCCATCAACATTAACTGATGATCAACACGTCAATAAAATCAAGAAGTTGTTGCATGAGAGACCTTTCTGACAATATTGAAATATTGGAAGGATCAGAGAAAACCATTTTAAAAGATCATTTGGGGCTAAGAAAAATAAATGCACGGTTGGTTCGAAAATCACTCAATTTTCTTGATAAGCACCATCGTATAAGAAATTGATTCTTCGTGAGTTTTTCGCCAAAAATTACACCAATATTGTTCCACAACCACCGTATCCACCTTATTTAGTTCCATGTGACTTCTGGCTGTTCAGCAAGATCAAATTACAGCTTAGGGAAAACTGTTTTGAGTCAATTGATGACATTAAACGTGAATCGCTGCGCACATTGAATGCTATTCCAGAAATCGACTTTAACCACTGTTTCGAGGAATAGAAAAAACGTTGTCGCATTTTTTTTTGGGCCGGGGGGAATACTTTGAGGAGGACGAGATAGATGTGGGAGAATAAATAAAGAATTTTCAAATTATAAAAAAAAGTCTTACTAGTTTTTGCCCATAGTATGTTTTAATCTATTTCAAGCTGAGTATTCTCTGGACTTTGTGGACTTGTAGATACCTTCGAATCTTAATGTTTAAAAGTTAATGATATAATTCTTTAGAAACATGGCACCTTGATTCAGTTACACTTTTCACAAACTTCTACTTTCAACAGTAAGCGAAGTCGATGACCTTGGACTAGGGACTGCAACAGTAATAATTGTATCGGAAAAAATTACGAAATAATAATTATTGATAAATTTTTATACTCGGTGCCCATTGGGTACCAAGAGTATATTGGGTTAGTGACAAGAGCAAATGTATGTAACACCCATAAGGAGGCGTGGCCGACCCCATAAAGTATATATATTCTTACTCAGGATCAACAGCCGAGTCGATTGGAGCATGTCAGTCTGTCCGTCTGTACGTCCGTATGAACACACAGATCTCGGAGACTATAAGAGATAGAGACTTCATTTTTTTTGCATAGTGTTTGTAGTGTTTGCAGGCAGATCAAGTTTTTTTTGGATTTTTGCCACGCCCCCCTCCGCCTCCACAAATCGATAAAATCGATTTTAAGCAAACCCAGACAAGCTACAGTATATTTATCTGGATGTTGTGTACAAATTTGGTACAGATCGGATAATAAACATGGAAGTTATACACATTTCAAATTTCAAAAGTTGAGAGGCGTACGCTTGCTTGCTGTTCTCACCCCATACGACGGCAACATTTACTCAGTGTTTCTCATACTTGTGAAGAGCGTGGCTCAGTGGTTAGAGGGTTGAACTCGCGTGCATGAGGTCCGCGGTTCGATTCCCGAGACGATTTTTTTTTTTAATTTTTTTTTTATATTAACTTAAAATTGGCGAGTGCGCAGCACGAGCAAAATAAATATATAATATAACTTTTGGCACCGAGTATTATATAGTCGAGCACACTCGACTATAACTTTCTTACTTGTTTAATTTAAAATTGCTATTAATTTTTAAATTACATTTTAATACTAAGAAACTTTGTACATATTTGGCCAATCGTTTCTATGATAAAATATATTGTGTAATCGTACGATGCGACTGGTACCGACTTATATACAAGTACATTGTATGGGTATAGGGAGTATGTATACAAAGGTTCGTTGAGATATGTAGCTTTAAAATTGAGAGACTAGTTTTAGTTGATTACGATGAAGAAAGTTGGAATAATGAAGAAAGTGGAATCTGTAAGAATGATGTTTTTGAGATCGGAGGAATTATATGGAGTAAATTACAATTATATGGAGTAAATTACAATAATTTTGAATTTTCAGTAGTTATAGGGAGTGAGTGTGTTGGGTACAAGGAGGAAAATGAATATTTACCGAGGCTTTAGTGAGAAAGCTCAGCTCAATAAGAATTCACATCATGAAAACTGTCCAACTAGAGATGATTGCTGATGCCGGTGGCAGGAAGCAAAAGTTCTTGGTATTTTGAAGCACTTTCTGCATCGTTCAGAACAAAAAATTTCAAAGAATGTTAATGACGCCTCAATTCCACCGTTTGTAAATTGGGTACTAAGCACATGTACTGTAGCAGATATTATAGATGGCACGTCGACCTTTAAGTTTGCCAAAGAAATGTCGAGTTATATGACAGAATAGAAAGAAACCAGGAAAACTCGGCGGACTATTGAAAGGTTGATGATAAAAATTTTATATAAATATCATTTTTTCTAAAACTACAAGTAGTCCACCTCAAAAACTAGTTATCGAATCTATTTAAAGCTTTTCTGCTTACTCTCCACTAAAATACCTAGAAACATTCGGAATACGTACAAGTTAAGTTCCAAGTTTCAGTGAATTCTATTTACTCCCACTAATTGAAACAAAATCACAGGAAACACAATTTTCACCACAATATACGTTATGTAATTGATATTGACGTGGACTTTGACTGGATCCACAGTATATTGTGTTTTCTTTTTTGGCGTTACTGTGTTTTTCTGGCGTTTTCCCAAATTAATACGCCAATGTTGGTCTAGTCCTTTTATTTCAAATTAATTTTATTTTACTCTATTATTTTTATTTTACAATTGTATAAAATATATTAATATTGGTAGACACCAAAAAGTATATATATGAATGTTTGTCACCCAGTCTTTTTTGTAAAATTTTATCTTAATCTTCATACCCTAGGGAAACTTGTAACGCCCCTTAGGATACGTGTCACACCTAACAAAGCATATGATATCTTTAATTATACTCTATTAGGGAAATTCAATTGTAACTAACCAACGGAAACGTATAGATAACAGAAAAATAACAGAACTAATAGCAATAGAGACTAAGCGTGTACATACCGGAGACTTCTTCTCCTTCTTCCAGGTAATAAGCGTCACCCAAAAAACTGGAAGTTTCTTGAGAGATGTGCACTTGTTCCGGCTTGCCCGACGACTCCATTCTAGCGATAATAATCAATCGAAAGATACCATTAGTACTTATATAGGCAAAGACTATAACATACTCACTTATTGGCCAAACTGACATCGTTGCTCCAAACATCGAATTTAACGCGCCGTGTACCAACAATGCCACAAAGCACAGTCCCCGTATGAACACCCACACGCATTTTGACGCCCTCGTGGCGCTGTGCATCGAAACATCGCATAGCATCGATCATGCCTAATCCCATTTCAACACAGCAAATGGCATGATCAATTCGCGGCTCTGGACAACCTGAGACGCAATAATAGCAATCGCCAAGTGTAGAAATCTTTTCACAGCCACTAAGCGCGCAGAGATCGTCGAAACGTTCAAAAAGGTCATTAAGTATCTCTACCAATTGTTCAGCCGTTTTTGTTGAGGACATGCGTGTAAATCCAACAATATCGGCAAATAATATACTAACATTTTCCATGCTGTGCATATGAAATGGACGGAATAATGATTTAACATCATGCGATGCTCTTGGACACATATAATGTGATTCTGGTGGTGGACTTGGATCTTTTCCACTGTTTCCACTTTCCTTTAGAAGCATATCAGCGACTTTGGGCGGCATCACTGAATGTATCATCTTCTCTTTCAGTTGCTTCTCCATTTCAAGTTGTCGACGCACAAGTAAATTCTGTCCCACTTTCATAAAAGTACCTCGCATTCGCACTAAATTCATGATCAATATATGGACACCAACTAGATGAACGCTGAGATGCGCCATAATACGCAGCATACATATTTTAAAACTGGTATCGTGTACACTGTTAATGTCATTTTCAGTTCGACTTGTCTTCGAACCATTCACATTTTCGGTTACTGATTCAATGCCAACAGCCCCGGATGTGACATGAATTGTATTCACCACAACAACCATGTGAGAGAGAAGCTCAAAAGCTATGGAATAACAGATGGCAATGCTAGCACCCAACCAAAGTGGCATTGGTAACGCTGTATAGATGAGTAGCACGATCTCCATGCAAAAAGCAAAATGGCCCAAGGGACTAAACGCTCTGCCCGTAAAAGAGAGCAAAGCAAGCGAAGCGCTGCATAAAACTACCGCAGTCATAGTCGATGTAAGTATCCTGTGTTGTTGATATAGATCCCAATGTGTAAAACAAATAGCCATGATTGTGATTAAGGATATCATCGAAAATGATGTCGAAATGGGACGCCAAAAATTATCTGATTCGCTGCTACCGATCAAAAAGTACAGACACCAGACAATAGAGCAAAGTAAAATGTACGACAATGTAAATCTGAAGTGGGAAGAAAGAGCAAAAAAAATAAAAGGTTATATAGATGAACGACTTACGTTAGAGCGTATTCGCATGCATGGAGAAATAGCATTTCGAATATTCTTTTAAGTTTGCCTAAGCGTCTGTTGCAACGAAAACTATTTCAAACTAGTAATTTCAAACTTTGGCCCGAATCCGAATCAATCTTCTGCACAGAGTTACCGCTCACTCGCTTTTTTTTTGAATTTAAAATTATTATTATTGCAGTTATAGATCACAACCTGAAAAAGATTGAACTCATTTTGACAAATTTCAAATTTGATGTTTATATTGCTGGATGCGCATATTTAAAATTTTTGGCATTAACGAGCAGCTTATTAATTCAAGAAAAATCATGTTCGCCTGTACGTCTGTACTTCCGTTGAATACCTAGATCTCGAAGAGTATAAGAGATTTAATTTTTTTTAACAATGTTTGTATTCGATCAAGCTTGTTTTCGATTTTTCTCACACCATACCGCCACCAGAATCATCATGATCTTAGATCAAAGACGTACCGGTTTGAAATTGTGCACCTGTGCAATGTTCTATAGGACTATTTACGGTTCCTGGAGGCTGTGGGGTGGCGGGTCGTTTAAAAAATCAATAACAAACTGTCTCCACAACTTAGGTTCCAAGTTTATGACTTCTAAGATTTCATGCCCCTGCAGGTTAAGAAGAAAACTTTTCATACAAAAGCCCAATATTCGACCGATTGTTCCTAAAGCAGCTATATGATATAGTGGTCCGATTTAGAACAAATGTAAATGTGTTAGTCGTAACTGAATCCTGTTAGCCGGATAGCTTTAAAAACAAAGCAAAAACACAATTTTCGGCCGATCGTTCCTATGACAGCTATATAAAGGTCCGATCCGGCCGGTTCCAACTTGTAAAAAGCTTATGGGTGTTGGGAGTATGTGTACGAAATTTCATTGAGATAGCTTTAAAACTGAGAAACTAGTTAGGTTGAAACGGAGGGACAGACGGACATGCAAATTTAGATTCGCGCGTCGACACTGATCAAGAATATATTTATTTAGTTGGGTCTGCCACGCGTCCTAAGGGTCGTCTGCAATGACTTGTCCTCTTTAACTATTTTTGCCGCCCAGATTTGTCGCTGCCTACAATCTAATTACTAACACTCACCTATACCGCATGCGTATGTGTGGAAAAACGCTTGCCTGAAACTGCTCTTCTAGTACGGGTGAATCGAACTTGGGATCCAGCCAAGATTTGGCGGCAGCTCGTTCGAACGCCACCGGTAGCATGACGCTGCAGCAGGAATGACGCCTACCAGTTTGAGTTAGATAGGTTTGAATATGCGGGGCCAGACCAATTTGTATATCGTCAGAATTAGATTGACTATCGTTGACTAGAACATCTGGTGGCATTGTTGTAAGCAGACCGACTGCTGACGTGACTGCAAGAAAAAAATTTAAGTACTATTTATTTTTCATATTTATTTAATTACTGATTATAGGGTTAGAATCAAATAATAAGTGTAGGCCTGCTAGCAACTACACATGTTCTTCAGCTCGCTGTAAGGTTACAGTAATTATGTCTTATTTATTTTCAACAATTAGTATATGTAATATTATGATATGCTTAATATTATATGTACATGATTTATATGTTTAATATGCTCCGATTTTTGTATGTTAACACATACACATTATTTTTGTTGTAATTTTGTAATTTAAATGGTAAAGATTTTATTTGTATACCCTTATAGAGGGTATGTTAATTTTTGGCAGGAGCTTGTAATACTCCTTAAAACGGGTGGCATACCCAATAAAGTATATATATTCTTGATTTGCGTAGATAGGAGAATCCAAATGTGCATGTCCGTCTGTTTCAACTCAAACTAGTCTCTCAGATTTAAAGCTCAATGAAACTTAGTATACATACTTCCTATGCCCATAAGCAGTATGTAAGTTGGAACCGGCCGGATCGGACCATTATATAGCTGCCATAGGAGCGAGCGGCCGAAAATTGTGTTTTTTCTTTGTTTTTAAAACTTTCAAATTTCAAAGTTTTTCAAATAGTAGATTAACAAACAAAATAGTTTTTCAAACAAAAAATCAATCATATTTATATGCATTTAATTTCTTTTTTTAACATAAGTACATTTTATTATCTTCAATATTATATTTTTTCAGAATTGTTTAACAATTCATTATTCATTATTCATTATTCATTATTCATTATTCATTATTCATTATTCATTATTCATTATTCATTATTCATTATTCATTATTCATTATTCATTATTCATTATTCATTATTCATTATTCATTATTCATTATTCATTATTCATTATTCATTATTCATTATTCATTATTCATTATTCATTATTCATTATTCATTATTCATTATTCATTATTCATTATTCATTATTCATTATTCATTATTCATTATTCATTATTCATTATTCATTATTCATTATTCATTATTCATTATTCATTATTCATTATTCATTATTCATTATTCATTATTCATTATTCATTATTCATTATTCATTATTCATTATTCATTATTCATTATTCATTATTCATTATTCATTATTCATTATTCATTATTCATTATTCATTATTCATTATTCATTATTCATTATTCATTATTCATTATTCATTATTCATTATTCATTATTCATTATTCATTATTCATTATTCATTATTCATTATTCATTATTCATTATTCATTATTCATTATTCATTATTCATTATTCATTATTCATTATTCATTATTCATTATTCATTATTCATTATTCATTATTCATTATTCATTATTCATTATTCATTATTCATTATTCATTATTCATTATTCATTATTCATTATTCATTATTCATTATTCATTATTCATTATTCATTATTATTATTATTATTATTATTTTACTTTTTTATTTTTTTTTTACTATATAAAAATAAGTCGGATTTGTATTACTGACGCTATAACTCCAGAACGCACGATTTTCACGGTTTTGCATTCGTTGGAAAGGTCTCGGGCTCCGCAAGGTTTATAGCTAACAAAGATCAGGAAAAATTTCAACAGGAAAGCGGAAAAATCATTTTTTATTTCAACAGGAAAGCGGGAAAATCATTTTTTATACATAGTATGCTTATGCTTTTTATGCTTAGTTAATTTCATGTGACAAACCGGTATTGTGTTCACTGTGAAATTGTGAAAAAAAGTAAAAAAAAAATAAGTTATGCGTAATTGGAATCCGTCAAATCAATCACGTGTATTGTGCAAATTTTCATCCAATTCCAACAGCAGGCATTTGTCTTTAAAGTGTTAAGTTGAACTGTGTAAATTATGTGGATCGTCCATTTGAGGTTAAATTCACCACTCTGTCCATAGTCAAAAATGCCTAAAGTAGGACGTGCGAACATCGGTCGCCGCACAAGACATGCAAGCCAGCAACAAGTGTATTCGCAAAACTTAAGCGAAGAAAGATAAAATACAATAAGAGAAAATGCCCGATTGAGACAACGCGTGAGCACACGAAGATCATTGGCATCATACAATCGTTTGGCATTCCAATATGATCCCACTGCGAACTACAGTGAAGATGACGTTTAGATATTGGACCAATGAGGACTATATGCCGATATTGCAATGCGTTAAAGTTTAAAAGAGAAACGGATGGATTGTGCTGCGCAAATGGAAAAGTCAAACTGGATCCATTACTTATACCACCACAGCCACTGAAACAATTGTTCAATGGAAGTGATCCCGATTACAGTCATTTTCTTCGAATTTACGGACACGTACGATTCAGTATTTACTTTGTATTCACTTCCATTTACTTAGAGAAGTTCAACTAAATAACACTCTATTTTTGTAGTTGAAATGAATTCATTACTGTTGTGAAATGAAACAAATAAAAAACAAAAATAAAATCTTCATCTTTTAATCACCAAAAGAAATATAGCCATCTGATGGCGAAACGGAGTTCGCCGGGTTTGCTAGTATTTTATATTTAATTTTAAGTTTTCATACTCCAAGAATAGCACACATAAAAGTCTGCGTACACCTTACTTTAACCTACAAATAATGGGTATTATATCCTTTTTAGTAACTTCAGGGTTATCCCCTCCTATGCAAAACTTTCGTAAGGCGTTTTGGCAACGAATTTACAAGTTTCACTGTTTCCTCTGATGTAATTTTCCCCATTCCCTACTACAACTTTTTCTTTGATTCCAAAGATGGAGAACTTACTCCTGTCTGAGAATATAACTTGATTCAGGGGCTTTAAAATAAACTTAAGATAGACGCTTTTGCCTATTGACTTCGGAAATCAAAAATTTTTCACGGGCGACTCTGTCATGATATAACAAGGCGTACCGTAACCATTTTGGAAAAACTATCCTCTGGGATTGGAGCTGTTCTTCATGGATTGTCATCCTGGAATTACGCCGAATAGACTTAATAAAAACTCGCACTCTTTTAATAACGGCGGTCGGGCAGATCGAGCCATTGGCAAGATTCTGCCGGTAAAATTATAGTGATTTTTTATTTTTTGGATGGAGGAGTGAGCTCCACCAATTGGGGCACCATTCTCGCTATAAGACTTGCCGTCTAAAAACAGTTTAAAATGATTTTTCACTCCTCAACAAAAATTTCTGCGCCTTTGTTCTCCATGATGAAAATCTTTATCAATTGTAAAAAAAAACCCGTTGCCTAGGCATCGGGTAATTAGCATCGGCGCCTGAAAGTCTGATTATAATCTGACTATCAACTATAAAAGAACTGTACGCAGACTTTTGCGTGTACATGTCTTTGTAGCAACTAGTTCCATCTAAACTAAACGACCAAGATCATCAGACAGTAAACAAAACAAAATGTCTATTGACGAACAAGAATTCGAAAAAACCAACCCAGTACACAACCAACATTTTTCAATTAAAAATACTATGGCTAAAATCAACTCCGGAAACAGATTAATGAAGAAAAATTAAATTTAACTTAAATTTAACAAAAATATTCCGTTACCAGCCCCAGAAAAAAACAATACTAAAAAAAAACAAGTAGGGAAAGCTACAGTCGGGTGCACCCGACAGTAAAATACCCCGCACCCTTGAATAAAGTGTAACTGTTCTTATGTGCTTCGCACTCGCCTTGGTCACACTTGCTGTCCTATTCCTTCGTGCACGTGTGTGTATGTATTCGCTTTCTGATCCTTCCCTGATCCACAAGTTTGCGCTTTTTACTTGCTGTAAGTCTGTACACAGTGATCCATTTACATATATGTATACGTATGCATATGCATATGTGTATGAGAAAAAGTGGACCACAAGCTACGCGCTCGCTCGCATACATGCTCGTTGCGTGCATGTGTTTGTTTTTTTTGTTTTTTTTTACCTGGACAGGAGGGATGATAATCTTCATAGATACCACCGGAACATACCGTACATCTCGCAGTACTACCGGTGGCATGCACGATTCACTGCTCTCAGTGCCTACGTACTAAACCTCACCCCGCACATACACTTCACACCCCCGCGGTACAGTCTTTCAACATTACCTCACCGGGGGGAAGAGCCTATGGTTAGGCCTCCTCCCTACGCTGGCTGCAGCGTACACCTATCCTTTTTTATCTGGTGACGGAATGTAGTTTCATCGGACAAATAGACAAAAGGCTATTTCGAACCTAGCTATGTTTCCAAGTAACTGCAAAAAACAACACAAAACAGACACATACTAGAAATATCATTGAAATTGTTAGTACGTTAGTTAACTGTTTAGTATTTAGTAAGACTACTACTACAATGTTAACTCCTCTCCAATTCTGCGCAGGTTCTCGCGTCTTCTCAAATCCTTTTGGAGACGAATAATGGTGCTACTTACTGCTATCCAATTCGCCTCCGTCTCCGACATGAAGCCGACGATCTCCTCAGGAGGGGGAAGCCCTCTCGTGTGTTGTACATACCTGGTACAGCTGTACATAACATGCTCTGGGTCCTCGCTTGCAAGGCCGCAGTCCGAGCAGAAGGGCGCCGCTTCATGTTTAAATCTAAAAAGGTATTGCCTGTAACCTCCATGTCCAGAGAAGAACTGGGTTGTATGGAAGTTTGGCATCCCGCCCGCTACCCGCAATGTGGCTAGCATCCTCCTTCGTGTTCCTGCAGAACATGCATTATGGCTCCCTCTGGCAATCTTTTGCCAGGTGGTTCTCTCCTCCGCATCGTCGACATAGCTTAGATCGGTCGATCTCGCTCCTGCATTGCCCCGCAAGATGGCCGAATTCTAGGCACCTGAAACATCGCGTAACATTTATACGCTTTCGAAGCCTACTTCTAACCCACCCAACTTTGATGGAGCCTACCTTGAGCTCCTTTTTTGCGCTTTCTGCTGGCAGCCTAACAGTCGCCGTTTGGGTTTGCCCGTATGCTTTGCGCAACGTCACGTCCCTCACGGCTATGTCTTCCAGCTGGAGCTAGAGTCTGAAAGCCTCGCATATGTCTTCTGTACTGGTGACCTCGTCTAGGTCTCTACACTCGATCACAACTCTGTGAGAGAGCGATCGCACTTCGGCTTGCTCACCAAGCGCGTCTCCTATTAGCTTTTTAAAAGCAGAGGTAGAGTCGCTTGGCTTTCCTAATTGCAGAAGGAGCTCTCCTTTCTGCGTTCTCCTAATTTTGGTGACTATGTCACCTAATCCTTCAAACTGTTTATCCCCTTTTACCCTTCACAAAATCTCCGCGTAGGACACGTCGCCTTTCGCCGTTATTACAATGGTATCAGGCCGCGTCTTCTCTTGGAGACCTCCCTCCTTGGCTCTTTTGTCAACTTCCTTTATTTTCCTAGGGACCTTCGGTTTCTTCTTATTCACCTTCGTCCATTTCGGGCTCTCTTGTTGCAGCCTTGGTGTCTGCTGGGAGTCCGACATGGGCGAGGTGCCTATGCCTCCTGTCTCGGGGTCTACGTCTTGAGTGCCTGTTGTCCCCTTCCCCCTTTTGGAACGAGGCGTTCTGACCGCCTTTCCCGCACGCTTGAATGCTACCCCATTATTCCTAAACAAGGGCGAAGTCTGTGAGGACTGGTGTGTCCTTATCACCGCCTTTGCTTTCGAGTCGTGCAATTGGATTGCCACCAACTCGTAGAGAGCTCGGATACTCTCAATTGAGTCCCTCATTGGTTGATGGATTGATCGCCTCTTTCCATCTTCCAGCATCTCCACTAGGCACGTGATCTCTTTGCCGAGATCACAGAGTGCCGAACTGGACCCCAGCTCTGCTTCCTGCTTGGTTAGTACCCCCCGGCGTTACTAGTCCCACCTGGTTCTCCGTCTGGAGATCTCGCTACTTTGCCCCCCTTGGCGAAAGGGTCGCCGCTCTTACTACTAGTAAATACTCCTCCTCCTTGATTGTTTAAGTTGATATTATTCATGTCGATTGGGACCCAACTCCAAACCGTTATCTTTGGCTGATGTACAGTCGCGTTATTAACCCCATGGTTATCTATGCAAGCAGGGAGGCCATGCGAGGGTTGACATATACCCTTATGAGGTGATATGTTCAGCGCCGGGTCCGCGTTAGTCAAGAAAAAATTCAACTGAGCCTGTACCCCCAACTGAACGGGACAGCCATTGAGCGTTTTTGGAGACCGGCCAGGGCTTTAACGGGACGGAGGCAGTAGCGGCATTAGCCTAACAGCCGTTTCAGCAAGATTTCACTCCGCTTACTAAGATGTTAGAATACCGCAGACCGTCAGCATGATTTGTCTAATCCTTCTAGCATACCAGTACCATAATCAAGACTTTACTGTATCCGTCTTGATGCCTTTAGTCGCCTCTTACGACAAGCAGCTGCTCACTGTGGTGGAATTCTGAGTGACCGCGCACCACACGGTGCATGTGTATGTGTGCGGGTTTGTATATGTACACATAGACAGCTCTTGATGATGCATGTTAGCCCACGCTAAATCAAAGTATATGTTGTGAAAATTAATTGTTTAAAAACTTTTTTGTTTTTTAATCAATCGATACCATTTTTTCAGGACTGTTTTATATAGATGCTTAAATGTTCCCTTCCAAATTACAAGTCTCTAGTGCTCACAGAATCTGAGATATGAGAAGCGTCAAAATGTTTTTGGC
>JBAMBR010001260.1:0-17208 GCA_037044475.1 Zaprionus obscuricornis
TTTTGTTTTATTTTGCTTTTCACTTTTTGCTCTTTGCATTCATTAGCACCACATTTCAGTTGCTTTTCACATTTCTGAGATACTGTTTTATATTGATGCTTAAATGTTCCCTTCCAAATTACAAGTCTCTAGTGCTTATAGAAGCTGAGATAAGAAACGGGGCGTGGCATCCAAAGTTTGAAATAAACTCGATCGAATTATGCTATATGGGAACCTACATACCAAATTTGGTTTCTCTAGCTCTTATAGTTTAGAAGTTCTTTGCGTTCAAACAGACAGACGGACAGACAGACAGACGGACAGACAGACGGACATGGCCAAGTCGACTCGGCTATTGATCCTGAGTCAGAATATATATACTTTAGGGGGTCCGCCACGCCTCCTTATGGGTGTTACATACATTTGCTCTTGTCACTAACCCAATATACTCTTGGTTCCCATAGGGCACCGAGTATAAAAACCAAATTTTTTTTTTTGCAAATTTTTTTGCAATTTTGCTTTCTTTTATTTTATTTTAACTAAATGTTATACCATTTTCTTGTTTTTACAATTTTTATTGGTACAAATTGGTACAAAGTTAGAATATGTTTATCTGGACGTTGTGTTCAAATTTGGTACAGATCGGATAATAGACATGGAAGTTATACACATTTCAAATTTCAAAAGTTGAGAGGCGTACGCTTGCTTGCTGTTCTCACCCCATACGACGGCAACATTTACTCAGTGTTTCTCACACTTGTGAAGAGCGTGGCTCAGTGGTTAGAGCGTTGAACTCGCGTGCATGAGGTCCGCGGTTCGATTCCCGAGACGATTTTTTTTTTTAAATTTTTTTTTTTATATTAACTTGAAATTGGCGAGTGCGCAGCACGAGCAAAATAAATATATAATATAACTTTGGGCACCGAGTATTATATAGTCGAGCACACTCGACTATAACTTTCTTACTTGTTTAATATTTAATTTGATCACCGGGTTGAGTAGCGCTACTATTAATGATTTTAAAACATTCTATTGAAATATTTTCTAAGATCTTTTCGCTCGGTGCCACTTTGAGTTGGTTAATATTTAGTATACCGGCTTGCTGCTCAAGCCTGGAAGAATTTACCTAAGTCGAGTTTTAGTGCTATTACTTTTCTCCCAGATTTTAATAAACATATCGAATCTGTAATTCGCAAGGTCACTACTTTTCGTACTTTTCATCATTTACAATGACTTCGTATACGTTGGGCTTAGAATCTGTATCTATAGATTACGCCAGCCTAACTGGCGTAATGAATCTTGGCACTGCACAGACGATGTATTTAATATATGCCCTTTAGGCGAATGATTTGTCGTTCGTAATAAAGCGCCTTTGTTTTTATCGTAGTCTGGAGATCTAATGTGCTCCTTCTGTTCACTGTTATAAACTTTCCTAATCACATCTAGTGTGCTTATATCTGTTTTATTACTCAACATAATTTTATTGATTTTCCTTATTATGTACATATATTTAAATGCTTTCGTTTGTTGGTATACATATACATTTGTATATATATATGTATGTATACCTAAAAGCAAACATTTTATTGCAATATTTTTATATTTACTAAAAGCTCATTTTCATATTTTTCTTTCTATTTTATGTGTCGCTTATTCTATTTCTTATTTTAAAAGTTATTAGTTATTAAATTTTTCTTATGCACTATTTTATAAATTTTTCTTAGTATAACATTTTTGTACCTAATATTTCGTATAGCTTTACGGCTTATACTTCGAGGAAGAGTAGGTACCGTTCAATTTTTTTTTTTTAACAACTAATTTCATTATAATTCTTAAAAAAAATAAAAAAAAAATGTTGTGTTTAGCCCCCTGGCATCAGCTGGGCATCGACGATCTTGGCACGCTGATGCTCCCTCGGTGGCGGCTTGCCTGCCACGCTTATTTATCTAGACGAATTCAGGCGGTCCCTGTGCCACGTGTCATCGCACACGAGTAGTGCAGTGTGGGCTGTCCAGGGCGATCGGCAGGGCACAGCTTCACGAGTTGTGGCATTTGCTTTGGAGATGATGGCTTTATTATTTTATTGTTATTTATATATTTAATTTTCTCTGAGTGAGTTGCGGTGCTCTTTATTTTTGACTTTTGATTTTAGAAAATCAAGCTTGACTTGTAATTTTTAGTCTGCAGCCCACGCGGGAGGTGGTGTTCGCGTCCACCCATCGCTCGCACTCTACTCACTCAGATTTTTACTGATGATTCGCTGCTGTTGCTGTTACTGTTGTTGTTGTTGTTGCTGATCATCCTGATGTCAATAACAAGTGCTGACGTGTCAATGAAAAGCTCCTGCTGTAGTTGCCCTTGATGTTAGGTGCTGCTGTTGCTTTTTTTTCATTGCTTTTCCAGCTTCTTTGTCACGGTCGCCATGTAATGGATGGTAGATCTTTCCATGTATATATTCATAATAACGGAATCCGCTGAGAGCTCCTTTGCATTATTACCGCCAGTCGTACGTTTCCTCGTGCTGATTGTTTCTTAAAAACTATGTACAGTCTTGCCTTATTACATCATCCATCAGCTATCTATACACACTATTCGCAATGATAGCTCTTCTCTTTCTAGCACGCTGTCACACCGAGGCTACGCAAAACATAGAAATCTGCTGGACTCTTTCAAACGGTAAACAGAACGCTATACACATTCTTTTTAAAAGAGATGACACAACTTAATAGTGGTGACATTCATTGTAATGATACATTTTATGTTAAAAAATTAATAACGATTCGACATATATATAAATTACAAAAAACTTGTAAAGAAGTCACAGGCCGGGGTACAGAACTCAGTCTGATCAGGGCCGCCTTACAAGAAAATTTGTAAGTTGCCGAGAAGCCAGCAACATTAGGCACCTCGGGACTACCCTAACCTACACTGTCCGCTACCGCACACACAATACCCTACAATCCGCCTCTGCCGTCAAGGCGCTATTCTCTCCCCTTGTTGGTGCCTCGACCGGTAAGGGCCCACGTCTCGTCCGCGGTGTCTACTCTTCCCTACCTAAGTCAGAATGCTTAGGCGGTAGAAACCAAGCCCTCGCTTCTGACACCTATCACACGCTGTCTAAGGTTGGGGCTCCACTGCTGTTCACAGCGTGTTACCGCCGCCCTTCCTATCACCACAGTCGTCCGTCTAGTCGCATATGCCCGCGCCTACACTAAGGGAAAATAATAATATTTGATAAAAAAACAAACAAAAAAGAGGCACTAACTTCAAATTTATTCCCTTTATTTCTTTCCTTCTTTTTCTTTTACCAATTGTCCAATTCACACGTGCGTCTTCTTTGGGCACTCAAACATCAGAGACCGAGCGTCGGCTTGCGCGTTCTCCGCGAAGCCCTTTTTGGCATTCATCACAGCGAAAGCTCGTGGTAAGGTTGCCGATCTCTTACGCTCTCTCTCTCCCGCTTACAATTTTCTTCTCTTTCTCGCTTAAAACTATTCAGTGTTTATTATTTTCTAACTTAAAACCTACTGAGGCCGCCAGGTGGCGAGCCTCTTAGTTACGGCGGCTGCCGCAGCCGTCCTTCAGGCGCTTGTCGTCGCAACTATGACGTCAGCAACGACAACAGTTGAGCGTTGGAGGCGCTCGCGTCACACCCCCCGTTTCTTCCGGAAAGAGAGGTGGACACTTCCGCCAGAACGTGACGTCGCCATGTATTCGCCTTCCAGGGACATCACCAGGAATCGCTTCCTCTTATTCGCCATTCGTACTCCGGCGATCCGACACACCTCGTCTACTATCGATGCTGGGGGCACGTGTCCTACCGGGTCCACAGTCCAATGCAGTGGCGTCCTGCTAAACGTCTGCGCAGGTGGCAGCTCCCAGTGCTCGGGGCTTCCCACGACATCTCTTTCCAGCCCTTCTTCCCATCCGTCGATGCCTTCGAAGACGTCCGATTCGGGAAACGGGGCCCTCGGCTCGGTGAGGGCATTGGTCGTCGACGCGACCAATTCCTCTTCTCCCTTGTTGTCGGTAGTCTGACGAGATCGTTTTGGGGATGGAGGGCCCACCATAGCCTCCTCGATATCCAGTAGCGGAGGTGGGGACATCGGCTCCTCCACATGAGGCGGGGATGGTCGCATTCTCGGGACTTCAACAAAGAAAGTGGTCTTCTCTACCACCATCACCATCAGCGCGTCCTCCAGCTTCTCCACCACTGTCTCTCGGGAGAGGTGTACTGAGTGGGGGAATACAGGCGGAGGGTCCGAGTGCATCCGATGTCCGTAGCCCGGACGATTTCGGCGAGGGTCGCGGGAACGGTGCTCCTGCCGTGGAGGGGTCTCCTCCTCGTCCTCGACCCTATAAAACGGCATCGAGCCTTCTTCCTCGTCGTCCTCCCCTGATTCAGCCGGATCATCCAGCGCCGAGCCCTCCTCTTCGAGCTCCGACCCCGATTCGATCGCCTCTACTTCCGACACCGGATCGTACATTGTCGCATCCTCGTCGTCGAACTCCTCCTCCGACTCGGCCGGATAGTACGGCATCGAGTCCTCCTCCTCGCTGCTGATGCAGATCACCTCATCTTCCATAACTTCGTACCGAGCTTGGCCGCAAAACCTTCGCCTGCGTTAGACAACTGATGCGTCCTCACGAGTTCTGCGGAGCGCAGGGTGGGCCGTGGTGGGGGCGTGGAGGGGTGCTGTGTACGGAAGGGGTTCGTCATGCCAATGGGTCTTGATATCAATTCTATTTGTAGGTTGCCAATATGCCGTAAATTCTTCAGACTTAGTTCGTGAAGAAGTGGCATACTGAGCTGATGTCGATATCCCGTGGCGTGAATTTTGGTCACCGCGGACACCGCAGGTTTCTGTTTTAGGGATCTGCAATGATTAATAAACAGTGTCCCATTTAAGGAGACTCGGTCTTCGAAGGTTATTAAAAATGTCCCGGAGATGGTTTGATTGCGATGGTCTTCAGTCGTGACGCTGACAGTGGCGTCTTTGGTAATGACGACCCCTTCGTCGATTTGGACTATGGAATCAAGATGGCTGCATTGGGTGTTGCACAGCGCGATGGTTCTTGTCGTTAGTTGTTGCGCACAGGTTGGTGATTTCGATCTTTTACAGAGGGTGGTACTCTCGGTCGCTTCGCAATTATTAATGGCAAATGTATTTGAATCGCATTCAGCGACTATATTGTTGTTTTCTAAATCTAATATATTCATGTTATGTTGTACAGGGTGGTTTTGGGTACTTTATGAGAAAATATAGAACATTGTTATTTTGAAAGATTTTAATCTTAGCTATTTCAAGGAAGTCAGCTATGCTGACTCTTGTAAGATGTTCGTTGTATATTTCTTGTATGTAAAATTCATTTAATATAGCTGGATGAATTAAATTGATTTTGGCTAGAGTGATAGAGAGAATAATGTTTTCTAGACTTGTGATTATTATTCTACTTTTCGCTAAAGTTGTTTCAAACAAGTGTTCGGAGTCTAGTTCGTCAGTACCTCGTATTGCATTAATTGTAAAATTTTGTTTTATTATATTAATTTTTTATTTCAAGTTGTCCTTATGGACCACCCCCCCTTTTTTAGAACCGTTGTTCCGAGGTTGGCTTGGATTATTTCTTCGGAGCATAAAGGTGATAATTTGGTTCCTAATCTTTTGTTATTTTTTACCCATACTGTTTCTCCTACTTGGTTTTCTTTATGGAGTCTATTCTTGTTGCACTGTTCGAGATTTTTATCCTGAACTTTCTGAATATGGTCCTTAATCTGAGATTCTAACTCTGGTAAGGTTGAGTGTATTATGGAGGAGGGGTGTGTTTGAAATTTGATTATTGAAATCGTTCATCATTATCGTTCGAATGGTGTCGGAATTAAGCGATCTTTCGTTGTCACAATAGATCGTTCTTATATTGGGGAAGAAGTTTACTAGTTGTAACATTGGGGCCTTTACATCTACAATGGCTCGAGAGCTTATGGGTTGTACTATGGCAAATTTTGAAAACTTGTCCACACAAGTTAATAAATATTGTTTATCTGTGGCAATTATGTCTACATGCAATAGTTCGCCGGTGGATGATGGTATAGGAGTTTTTCCTACGGCTTGTCTAATTGGGTGCCGATCGTATTTCGCCTTTAAACAGACTTTACAGTTTGTGGCGATTTCGGTGGATAGTCTGGACATTTATTGGAAAGAAATAATATCGTAATATTTGCTTTACATTTTCTTGTGCTGCACGATGTGCTCTATTGTGTTCAGTGGTGGCAATTTCTCTTTGTTCCGTTTTGACTACTATGTCTATAACTAAATGTTTAGAGTATCTGAATGTTGTTGCCGGGTATGTCTCAACAAGCCTGTGTTGGATGAATGCCAGGATTGGAAGTTCGCAGTGTAGTGTGTTGTGGCATGCGTACATATCGAATACATACTGTATTTGATAAACAGATTGTAACACTTTGTTGCACTGTTTATGTAAACCCAAGAACCAAGCGTATTGTGAAATATGATTGCACAAATATGAATGGGAACAGAAGCGCAGCGTCGGCTTGTTTCATACAACCGACGGGTCAGTAATCTTTCGCGTTCACGTTGACCCATATATATATATATATATATATATATATATTAAAATTATTAATAGGAAGTCGCTGCGCTGCCAGCGCAGCTATGCAGCTTTAGTTAGAAGAACATATGTACATTAGGTTAAGCCGTTTTGAAAAAGTCAACAATAAATTATTATCTAAACTACAACCTAACTGCACTGACGTGCAATTATTTTTCCACTATTAACGTAACATTACAGTGTTGACTACATTTGTTTTTACTAAGTCTTGTATAGTGAGCCTTAGAGTTTCTCTATCTGTAAATCGGACGACATGTCTAAGTTTTTCTTTGAAAAGAACAAAAGTCTTGAGAGATGGAAAGTTTGCCTCATCTATAATGATTTGGTTACGAAAGCAGTTTATTGGCTTGTCTGTTGTTTCCATCGTGTATATAAGTGATTGTTCGCTATGGATGGTGGCTGTGTCGGACTGTATTTCCAATTCCGGTTCGTTGGTCAGTGTGTTCAAGTTTTGGCGTGACAAAGCGTCCGCAACGTGGTTTTCTTTGCCTGGTTTATATTTGATATTTGCATTATGTTCGTCAATAAAAACTTTCCAGCGTTTTATCTTGGCATTGGGGTTTTTGTCAGAAACTGTGAATGTTAATGGCTGATGGTCCATATAAATGTTAAGTTTTCGGACGCCGTACAGGTAGTTCCGTACATTTTTCAGTGCCCACACAATACCCAACAATTCCCTTTCGTTTGTCGCAAAGTTTGTCTCGTTGTCGCGTACTGTTCTAGAAATCATTGTAATAGGTCTGCCGTGTTGGGCCAAAACTTCACCTAGTCCATGTGCTGAGGCGTCTGTATTCAAGTCAAAGGGTTTTGTAAAGTCTGGGTACATTAATAACACATCTTCTGATGCTAATATTAAGTTACATAAATGCGTGTTGTTCTTGTGGATTTAAGTTGATGTTGATCTTACGGGATTGGTTAGTGCTTATTTTTCCGTTTTCTACCTTCAGAGTGTCCGTCAAGGGTCTCGCTATGGTAGCGAAATCCCTAACAAAGCATCTGTAATAGCTAGAAAGTCCCAAAAATGATCTATGTTTAAACAGGGTACATGGGGTGCGAAAGTTTTAAATTGCTTTGACCTTCTCTGGGGAAGTTTTGGTCCCACCTCTGGATACAATGAATCCCAGAGACTCCACGCTTTTTTTTGAAAAACTTGGACTTTTCCTGGGAAATCCACATACCTGCGTCGCCAAGGCTTTTTAGAGCCCAGTCGATGTGCTTAATGTGGTCTTCTTTAGTTTCGGAAAAAATGATGACATCATCTACATGGCAGATTTTCTTTATCTGTTCCCTTAGAACGTCATCAATTGCTCGTTGGAATATACTTAGGGCGTTTTTTAGTCCGAAGGAAAGCCTGCATAACTCATACTTCCCATTATTCACAGAGAAAGCTGTTTTTTCTCGATCTCTATCTGCCAATTCTATTTGGTGAAACCCTGACGTAAGGTCAGTTGTAAAATACGGAGCCTTGCCCATATTTAACAGTATTGTTGAAATATTTGGTATGGGGTATTTGTCGTCAATGGTTTTCTGATTGAGTTTCGTAAAATCGATAACCAGACGTTTCTTTTTATGACCTGATTCATCAAGGCCTTTTTTGTCTACTACCTAGATTGGGTTATTGTATGGTGAACGGGATGGTCTTATAATGCCGACTGCGAGAAGTCGTTTGACCTCTGCATTGACAAAGTCAGCTACTCCCATTGGGTATGAATATAACCTAGAATATACTGGCTCACCGTCTGTGCGGATCGTAGCCACAGGCTTCGTTTGGGGATGCAAAAGATTTTTCTCATTGCTTGTGTCGTTGAAAAGTTTTTTTTTACTGTGAGAGGAATATCGCTGTCATCTATTTTTATGAAATTAACATTTTTACATGTCATGAACTCGATTTCTTCGCATCCATGGTCATATTTTGATCATATTTTTTGTGAGGTTAATGTTGGCGTTAACTTTTTTTTAAAAGATCGAGGCCGATTATGCCGTCAAAAACTTTTAAACTATTGAGGATGAAAAAGTATGTTTTGACATTAAAAAGATGGATAAGGCATTTCTTTTCTATTTCTGTATGTCCTTGTATTGATTTTACTTTAAAATTTTTTTCAACTGGTACAAGTGTGCCAGCTCTGAAAGGGGTTTTATATAATTTTTGGTGACTCCTGTATCGATTAAAAGTTTAATTGTTCGGCCTGCCACAGTTCTTCTTATGAGCGGCAGCAGGGACGTACCCCTTAAAAAATTACAGGATTCTGCTTCGGACAGGTCGTCCTCTATTGCAGTAGCTTCTTTATAAGAAGCTGATTCGCATTCTTCCCTTTGATCTTCTTTACCCTGTGTCGTGTGATTAAGTCTGTTGTGAGGATTTGTAGGCTGTCGGCTGCCTGAAGCGTGACGATGTGTCTACTTCCATTGGCTCTGGGCTTTGTATATTGTGTCTTTGAGAGGCAGGACGCTGTCTAGAGCTGCTTGCCTGATGTGGTTGTTGATTATTAGGATTGTTGGCTGAATTCTTAGCCGGGTTATTTTTCTGTTTGTTCTGTTGAAATATGGATTTTTGCCCTGATAGTTATTATATACTTGTTGTTGGCTGTCGTTTTGACATCGTCCTTGTTTCTGAGACTTTTGCTCGTTATACCTAGCGTAATTTGTTGCGAAGGCGTAGCGATCATTGCTCACCTCGGCTTCTTGTGCTAAGGCTAGAGCTGTTGGTAGGTCCTTTGGTTGGGGTGGGAAAACAGCCATTTTTAGTGACTTTTTTAGTCCGGAGACGAAAGCTTGTAACGCTTCGTTTCTGTATTTTTCGTTGCGGCTGCTGTATCGTATGACATGATAGTCTTATTTGTAAGAAGTGACTTCGTCATAGTATTTCATGAGAGGCATTTCGCCTTGTCTTAACATACTTAGTTCCTGTTGTATCACACACACTGGTGTTTTATCAGCATATGTGAAGTCTAGGCGCGCGATAATCGCGAAAAAGTTCAGAACTGTGTTATAGGAGACTAAGGTAGCGTTTGCGGAGCCCCTTATATTGTTTCGTAGAATCGAAACGGCTTGGTAATGGCTAAAGCTGCCATCGTATGGTTTGAAAATTTCGTAGGCATCGATGTTTACCATCAAACTCCAGTATGTATTTTACAATATCTAAGGATTCCCCACACTCAATGCCGCTCACGATTTGTATTTTATCTCAGGAGTTGAATTGAACCTGTTTCTAATGGCTGCCAGTCGCCCTTCAAAAGTTTCTGCTCGCTCTGCAAATTGTGTTTTAAAGGGCTGAATTTACTGCAGCTTCTTTTAGCTTGACTAATTCTGGAGAATTCATTGCTGCTGATATATGTGTTTTCCTAGATGTTAGTATGGTGTCTTCGTCACTACTGTCGGCGTTAGTAACAGATCTGTACATTTATAAAAACTTGATTGATACAACCTGTTCACAGTTATTCATAAAATAAGTTGAAAGATATTTGATTTCAATAAAAGGCAACTATTCTTTTTATCACTCTTAACTTTCTAACGGGTAGTGTAATTTTGATTTTTTTTTTCCATGAGAATTATCCAATGAGCAGCTTACTTACATGTTTATTATTTTTATAGTGATTTGATTGCTATTGTGGTTCCACCCTCTGTTTTTCCGCCTTGATGTTCCTGAATCCGATCTTGTGTTTCAAATTTTGTCGGCTTCGATTGTTTTGTATTTGGTTTAAATTTATTTTGCACAAAGTGTTAATTTTTTTGTTTTTTTTTTTTGACCGGGTTCGGGTTTTTTAATAGCTGGAGTTTTCTACGCTATTTCTTCACGAATTTCCCAATGGTTGGGCGGCAATTACGAAAAACTGTTTAGTTAATCAGAGTTATAAGTTTTTATTTTGTTGCTCGAAAATCGAGGCAACAATTAAATATTACAAGACGCGTGAATATCAAATGCCAATTTAAGAACTAAACTATAATTGTCCGCTGCGCGACATCGGCAGATCTATTCGTTGACTCTGCACTTTTTGGTAGTCCACTCAGCGAGCGCATGCAAAGGGATCATATTACGTGACCACTTTGCTGCTGATCTCTTTGCCGGATCATGATCAAATGCGGTGGTTGGTCGATAACTTCTATAATTAAAATTTCTCAGCTATTTATATATATTTTAAACATAACTACATTTTATTCTCTTTAATACTATATTTTTCAGAATTGTTTAACAGTTAAAAATTAGTTAAAAATACATATACATGAATAGCTGAGAAATTTACGTTTGAAATTTGAGTTTCATTTTTTTTATGAGCCACTGTATATTGACATTGACTCTTTACGCTTATTGCTCTTTACTCATTCTGAGTAAGATTCTCCGTTATTTCTAATTCGTATGCATTTTGTTAGTGGGTTTTTATGAAGACTACAGTGAAAGATATTAGTTCTTGTTTTGTGTTTGATGTTACAATTTTTAAAAAGGCAATGATACATTTTCAATTCAATTTTGTTTCCTATTGAAAAGTGTTTTCAGTGCAATGAATGAATGAATTATTTTATTTATGTACATACATACATATGTATTTATTTACATACATAGTGATCAGTTATCAAAAATGTTGAGAGCATATTGGACTTACTCGACATATGTACATTATAATAATCAAAACTGAAATCAGCTCGTCTCTTTTCATTCTTATCATGCAATTTTTTTTTTATAATAAAAGTTTAATAATTTAGCGGGAAATCAGTCTTAAAGTTGAACATGCTTACTGTGCCAATAATTTAGTTCACCACTGTATGTACATATGTACATATGTATTTACTTATGTTTTTGATGACATCGACGTGTGCATGATAAAATTTTTGGGGGAAAAAACATCGATGTGGATAGTGCGAGTCTTTCGCACTCGCCTCGTTCACACTTGCTGACCTGTTCCTTGCGTGCACGTTTGCTTGTGTGTGTATGTAGTTTTTTATTCGCTCTCTGATCAGCATGCTGCAGCGCTACGCGTTCGCTAGCATTCGCCTCGCTCACACATTCTGACCTGCGCTCTTTAGGCAACGTGTCGACATCAAATATTTCTACTTAAATATGTACATATGTACATACGTAAATACATATGCATACTTTAATTCTCTTGAATGGAATATTATATTATATTTTATGTACATATGCAAATATACATACATATATGGTGTAACTAATAGCTGTATATATATTAGCTGTATATATATATTAATATATTTTATGGTTCGCACACACACATATAAATATGTATGTATGTATATGACATACTGCGAAAATAATGACTAAAGCATAGAAAAAGAAACTTGTTGCTCTTTATTCATTATCAATAAGATTCACCGCTATTTCTATAATTCATATGAATTTTAATAACGAATTAATGAATTATTTTATTTATATACATCATATGAACGTATTTATGTACATACTGTACATATGTTTAATTTGAAATATGCATGCATAACTAATATTACATTAAGTTATTTATTTAATATGTTTGTACAAACATACATACATATGTTTGTACATACATACATACATATGTTTGTACATATGTACATATGTATGTATGTATGTATATTGTTCTTGATACGTCATTCTGCGAACGCATTATTATCTTGTGCAAAGCAAAAACAATGTGTAATTTGCACTCTCCCATCCCTTTTCGAACGACAAATATGATCGTTTAAAGTTGTATGCAAACTTACATATGTACATATTCACTCTCATAAATATATATGTACATACATATGCGTACAAACATTAAGAAATAGTGCAAATGCTTCGCACTCGCCTTGTTCACACTTGCTGACCTATTCCTTCGTATTCGTTTTCTGATCAGCATTCTCCCTACCTCCCCTTCCCTAATAAACAAATTTGCCGTTGTGTGTACATTGACATTGACTTTGACTCTTTCACACGCACTAATCTGTTCGTTGAGTGCCCTAGCTCTACGCTCGTTTCTCCTTATTCGTTCTCAATAAGAGAATTTATAAGAGAATCTATAATTCTTATGCATTTTGTTAGTGGGTTTTTATGAAGACTACACTGAAAGATATTAGTTATTGGCTTGGTGTTTGCCCACAGATTTTTTGACTTTATTTTTATTTCCTATTCAAAATTGTTTTCAATGCAGTTAATAATGAATTATTTTATTTATATATGTACATACTTATGTAAGTACATATAAACATAGTATGTATGTATAGTTTGAAATAATTAATTCTTTTAAATATAATATATTATATTTTATGTGCATATACATATATATATATACATATGTATATATATATGCGCAAAACTATATGAATATTTTTACACCTACTTAATGTTTCTGTGCAGATCAATGATAACATATACTTACATACTTACATACATACATACATACATATATGCGCATGCGCATATTACTCACCCGCTCTCTTATACTTTAAGACACATACATATACATTGGCGCTCCGCTGTTGGCGTACCGGCAGCGCAGCTACGCAACCTAGTCTATAAATATGATAAGATGAAGATAAAATAAATCATTTGATATTCTGAAGACGAAAGCGACGGACTTATTATTGATGTTGTTTGTGCCCAACGTCGTGTGCACAAAAACACAAACTGCAACTAAACTACCACGTGGTCCTTACCACTTACGATATATATATATATATATATAAAGATATATACATGGAAAGATTTACCATCCGTTACAAATTAAAAAAAAAATTAAATAAATAAAAAATAAATAAATAATATATAAAAAATTTAAATAAATAATATTTCAACAAAAAATAAATTAAATAAAAGAAATAAGCAAACAAAAAAAATTAAAATTTAAAATGAAAAAATTGTAAAAATAAGAAAATGATATAACATTTAGTTAAAATAAAATAAAAGAAAGCAAAATTGCAAAATAATTTCAAAGAAATTTACAGAAATATTTTTTTTATTAAAAATTTTTCATATAAATATAAACTGTATTTCATGCACAAAAATACTAGAAATACTAAAAAAAATATCAAATATACAAAAAAATAACATAAATTCCAAAAATACCAAAAACAATTAAAAAATAAAAAAACAAAATAACATGATTTAATTTAACTGCCTTCTTCTAGTTTCTGTTCTGGTATTTTATGCAGAAAATTAATTGATTTTAAGTACTGACACGATCTGCATTATTTTTATTTTCTTCTCTTAGTGTTAACGGAAATTGAAATTTCCTCGAATTCTTGAAAATTCATTGATTTTTATGTTGTGCCTTCCTTTACCCAGAAGCTGTATATGAAAACTGTAAAAACGATCGGTCCAAAATTGAGTGTTTGTATGAAAAGTTTTCTTCTAATACTGCAAGCGTATGACTACTTCGGCCCGTCAAATATAACTTAGCTTTCTTTTGTTTTTTTACTATATATATACAGTGGCTCACAGCTTATTTGACCCACCTTGTATATTCAAATTTAAGCGAGAATAACTTTTTAACTAAAGCAGATATTAAAAAAATAAAAACGTAGGTTTTTCGGTGGCTATTTTAGAAATAACAAACAATTTAAATTTTATTCAATTAACAAAAAGTTTTATAATTATTCAACTAAAAAGAAAAATACTGCAGTTTTCTATGTCACAGCTTATTTGACGCATTTCTTAAATTAATTAAAATTAAAAAAATAACGAAAGATTATACATATTTTAATATTTTGTATGACACCCTTCTGGTCTATGACCATTTTGAGGCGTTTTTGCATAGACTCCACCAGCTTTTTGGTGGTTTCTGGAGGTATTTTGGCCCACTCCTCCATCAACGCAACTTTGAGATCGTTTTTGTTTGATATCTGCCTTTTGCGGATATTCGTATCTAAAATAGACCACAGGTTTTCTATGACGTTTAGGTCTGGTGATTGTGCCGGTGGTTTCATCACGTGGGGGCACTTATATATGAGCCAAGTTTGAACGATCCCCGAGGTATGCTTGGGATCGTTGTCTTGGTAAAAGCGAAATGATTCCTTTATACCCAAATCCTCGGCGCTTTGGATCAAATTATCCTTCAGTATATTGAGGTAAACTATTTTGTCCATTGTTGACTCAATAAACTGTAGCCTTCCAACACCTGCAGCCGACATACAGGCCCATACCATTACATGGCCACCGCCATGCTTTACCGTCGCTTTCAGGTGTTTGCCTTCAAGCTCTGTATTGGGCTTTCTCCACACATAAGTTCGTCCATTGGAGCAAAAAATATTGAATTTGGACTCATCAGCAAAAATTACGTCGTTCCAGAACCCTATATCCTTTTTAATGTGTTCCTTTGCGAACTTTAAGCGGCTGTCTCTATTTTTTTTATTTATGAACGGTTTCTTACGAGCAACTCGGCCATTAAAATCATGTGCTCTTAAAACACGTCGGACTGTTTCCGTGCTAAAATTTTTGCCGGTTATGTCCTGCATTTCAGTGGCTAATTTTGGCGCCGAAATCCTTGGATCTTTTTTGATTTTTTTGATAATTTCACGTTCATCCATTTCCGTGAAAATCTTATTTGGCGCTTTTCTGCCCTTGTCTTCTACGCGGTTTTCAAAAACGAATCTGTGGATGATGGCTTTAATAGTACCATCTGGTATATTCACAATTTTAGCGATTTCTCGCCGGGAAACACCGTTTTTATGGTGTTTAAGGACCAATTCACGTATTTCGATGGTTGTACGTTTTCCCATGGCAAATTCGCGTGCTTTCTTGACAAAATCGAATCAAAAATGATAATTCTATTTGCGAATATATTGGAAGAGAAGCTAAGCATTAAATGCAGTGTGACATAGAAAACTGCAGTATTTTTCTTTTTAGTTGAATAATTATAAAACCTTTTGTTAATTTAATAAAATTTAAGTTCTAAAATAGCCACCGAAAAACCTGCGTTTTTATTTTTTTAATATCTGCTTTAGTTAAAAAGTTATTCTCACTTAAATTCGAATATACAAGGTGGGTCAAATAAGCTGTGAGCCACTGTATATAATATTTTTCTTAATTTTTGTGTTTTTGTGTTTTACTGTTGGTTACATACCAGTTGCGTTTGAACTGGCGAAGCGGACCATCGTAATTTTTAGTTTTCGTTATCTATATAACGGAACTTTGCTCTCACAAGAGTATATTGAGTTTGTGACAGCAGCAAATGTATGTAACACCCATAAGGAGGCGTGGCCGACCCCATAAAGTATATATATTCTGACTCAGGATAAATAGACGAGTCGATTGGACCATGTCCATCTGTCTGTTTGTACGTCCATATGAACACACAGATCTCGGAGACTATAAAAGCACTTTTGCAAAGTGCTGTATTAATTGCAGGCAGATCAAGTATATTTTGGATTTTCTCACGCCCCCACCGCCTCCACAAATCAATAAAAACCATTTTGAGCACACCCAGCCAAGCTACAAAGGTAGAATATGTTTATCTGGACGTTGTGTGAAATTTGGTACAGATCGGATAATTGACATGGAAGTTATACACATTTCAAATTCCAAAATTTGAGAGGCGTCTCTATAGCGTACGTTTGCCTGCTGTTCTCACCCCACACACGGCAACATTAAGTTAGTGTTTTTTGTCTCTTACACTTGTGAAGAGTGTTGCTTAGTGGTTAGAGGGTTAAACTTGCATGCAAGAGATGCGCAGTTCGATTCTCGAGGCGATATCGCGTCTTTACGCGATCGGCTGGCCGGAGTCGTTGGTGTTTTGGCACGCGTACTGCGGGTCGACTGGGATGTGAGTCCCTGCGCCAAGCGGACCATATACACCGGTCTCAAGGTGTCTTGTGCACTATTTGGTGCCTCAATATGGTATGCCGTGGCGATGCGACAGATTCTGTCCCGCCATGTAAAACAAGCAGGAGAGATCCGATTGCATTGTTGGTTACATATCAGTTGCGTTTGAACTGCTGAAGCGTGTAGACGTGTCGCGGACAAACACAATTTAATTTTCCGCTATACCGAATAACGGAAACTTACGCATACAAGCGCATTCTTCGTTGTGCTTACACCTCGCGTTCGTAAACGGTAACTTGTTTACAAGTTTTACGAAAAATAACGGCATCTTGTTTACAAGTTTGGTGCGCCTAACTAGTAAACAAGATAAGACATTGCGGTAAACAGAATTTGTTATTGTTGTCGGTACAAACCACGTGGTACAAACACGCGGAGTGAAGGCATCTATGCCTAATACACGTAGCCGATCGGGAAGCGCCATTAGTATCGCTAGCGATTCTAGTGATACGATGGCTGAACGTGTTGCGAACAAGAGGCGCCGCGCGAAGGGAAGATTGCGTGGTGCTGTGTCATCGCCCAACATCCAGTTGAGCGATGATGCCACCACTGCAAAGAGATTGGCATTCCCGGATGCAATCGTCGACGAGAACGTGCTGACCGTCGATGACGTCACAGCCGCCGTCGCTGCTGTTGTCGCGCCCGCAGTCGACGTCGACGTCGCCGCCGCCGCCAACGCCGTTTCTACCGCCGCCGCCGCTACTACCGCCGCCGCTACTACCGCCGCCGCTACTACCGCCGCCGCCGCTACTACCGCCGCCACTGCCGCCCCCGCCGCTGCCCAAGCTACGTTGACCCCGAAATGCCCTGCATGG
>JBAMBR010001263.1:0-51086 GCA_037044475.1 Zaprionus obscuricornis
ATTATTTTTAATTAGCAAAATATTAAAATAAAATCTCTTAAAACTTTTTAGAGATTTTATGTGAAATAAATAAAAATTATTAAAATAAAATAAATAATAAATTAAATTATTTATTTTTATTTACTTTTGACATTATTTATAATTTTTTATATTTTATTAAAATTGAAAGCTAAAAGAACAAATTAAAAATTGCAATAAATAATTTAAAATTAACATTTTTATGTTTGAATCTGAAATTTGAACTTTAATTGTCAAAAATATGAATATTTATATTACGCTTTGTGTCTTAACAAAACGTAAACAAAAACTTGTTTAACATTAATATGTGATTCCCCTAGCACATAAAATATTAATAGAATTTGCTACCAACTTGAGCGTCTTCTTTTTTTTTCTCAGCATCATCTTTTGTTTGTCAAAGAATTGGCTTTTATGGCCGATATCAAATCAACGTTCATAGTCATCAATGATCTAACAAATTTGAACAAACAATTGTTGACAATAAACTAAAAACTTAAATCTATCAGCTGATTGAATTTCATTTTAACTTGTTCTAGAATAATCTTAAGAAATTAATTTGTTCTCTATCAAATATTGCATAATAATAAGAAATCAATTTTGGAAATGACTTGACAGTTTTCATAGCTATTTTGATGCTTCGACACAAAAAAAAAAATAAATAAATAAAAATATCTACAAATAAACAAAGACCATAAGAACTGCATATCACGAGTATGGCTTTAACACAATGGTTCTATACACTATTAACAAAATTTAATATTAATATTTAATATAAGAATAATCGAATTTCATAATAATAAATTAATTGTAAATTATCAATAAATTGCCAAAAAATTATAAAATAAATCAATATAACAAAAATAAAATATAAGTATAATAAAATAAAATAAAAAAAATATGTAAAGTATGTTAATAAAATAATAAATTAATCAATAAATTATAAATAAATGAGTCATAAATAAATTTATATAAATATAAAATAATATAAAATTATTTCTATTAAATTATAATGAATAATGGTAAAAAAAAATAATAAATAAATAATAAATAATAATAATATAAATATAAAATAAATGTACAAAAATTAAAAAAAAAAAAAACAATATAAATAATTATATAACTTATAAATTAATAAAATAATAATAAAATATTAAAATTATATTAAAATTAAAATAAAAAAAATATAGCAAATAAATTGCGCACTAAAATTTATTATAATATTTAAACAATTAAACAGATGTTTTGGCGCCTTCAAAGAAACTAAACTTGATTCACATGATAAAAAATTTGAAAGAAATGAAATAATATACCCTAAAAAAAAGAGTAATCAGATACTTTAGCATATAATTTTAATTGAAGCGCAAGAACTGAATTAATGCCAATTACTATATAATAAAAACAGATTTTTGCATTATTGCGAAATGTAAAATCAAGTTGTATTCTAGTATTTATTGCAAATTTGCTATAGTTTACTTGTAATTGTCGTTCGACCTTGAGCCACAATTATTATTATTGTTGTTTTTTTTGTTGCTGTTAATGCTGTTGTCGAGTCTGCACTTGGTTGCAACTCTCACCCAGAGAACAATTGACAATTTTTAACTAGATTTTACTACAAGTATAGTTAATAAGCGTGACCGACCGTCGCCATTCTAATCGTCATGTTTTAATATTCTTATACATACTATAATTTAATCATTGATTATTGACTTTGTGTTTATGTTTAATGTTAATGATTTTTTGCTCTTGCAGATACTTTTTCTCGACGGTATTACAGTTTCAACTTTATAGAGGCATGTGCCGTGCCTCGGGCCAATATGTGCCTGGCGATACAAGAAAACCATTGCACAAATGCGACATCTATCGGCAACCAGCTGCAGGCAATATGCTCAAGTAAGTTTCCAAATAAATAAATAAATAATTAAATTGAATTGAATTTAATATAAATATTTATATAGAAATCTGATGTCGAAAGGCGCCTCACAGCCATGGCAAGAAGTGCTAGAGGAGACGCTCGGTGAGGGACGTTTAGATGGCAGCGCGTTGAGGGAATATTTTGCGCCTCTAGAGGAATGGTTGCGTCTTGAATCGTTGCGAACGAATGAATATGTTGGCTGGAATTACGATGGTGATTACTGCAAGCGTAGCATCGAAACTGCCGGACTGCAGATTATTGGTGGATATTATAATGGAGTCAGGGGATTTAAATACCAGATGAATACTATGTTAATATTAATACTATTGCTAACTAGCTGGTTTTAACTCTAATCCTTAATCACTTCTTTCTAATCAATAACTAATCTTTTAATCCTTAATTAACAGCTTGCTAAAAAAACAAAAAAAAAACTAAAAAATGTTAAAAATTGCAGTCAAAATCATTTATTATTTTATTGTATTTTTTATATACTAATTTCCGCTTTATTCAAGTTGTTTCTGTAATGCAAAAATCTTAGCAAGTTGAACTTGAATCAATGCCAAAAACAATTCTTAAATAAATGCAAAAAAAAATAAAAATAAAAATTTACAAAAAATAAAAAAAAAAATAAAAATATTAAATCAACAAACAAATTGGCGGCACCCTAAAAAAAAAAACCGGTTCGTTGTTGTGTTTCCAGGGTATTTTCAGTTATGGCGAGGGGAAAAACCGGCAGAGAGCTGGGGAATCTTGCACAGATGCGGGTCATTGGAACGTCAGCGTCGCACGCACAAATTCAACAACTAATGTTGTTGTTAATGTTGTTGTTGTTATTATTGTTGTTCTTGTTGTTGTTTCATAATTTAATCAAATAATAAAAATAATAAACAAACCGCTTCGACTGCAACTTCGACTCTCAACTGGTTTTTCTTAGGTTTTTTTTTTATTTTTTTTGTTGTTTTGTAAAATTTGATTTAATAAATTGCAAGCAAAAGTTTGCAACTGCAACTTCAGTGTAAACAAGATAATCAACACTTTGGCGTTGTGTCACGAGGCGTGGTTTGGGGGCGTGAAACTGTATATATATACATTGCAACTGCAAGCAGTAATAACAACAATAACAACAACAACAACTGCAACTTGATGTCATTGTTCTAAAGTCTGTCTAAGAAATCTGACACTTTACTTAAGTGAGTTCCAGAGTAATTCTGTCCGCCCATCTGTATGTGTCTGCCCATCTGTCCAATTGTCCAATTGTCCATCGAGGCGACACTTTGTTTACAAACCAATTAAATTCAACAAGATAAATCACTTGATCACGCTACATGTTGCTGCCATAAAGGAATATTATAACATTATCTTTGTCATAAATTTAAGATGTGATTTTGGTTTGTTTGTTTGTTATTTAGGTATCTGTTTTCCATGTAGCATAAATATTTGTATTATTATTATTTCAGCGATACATTATATTGCAATAGATTTTTATTTACGCAGAAAATATATTTATACCGTTACACAATTTTAAGTGGTGTATATTAAGCTTATAGAAATTTAATAGACAACTTCAACAATTTTTTTTGTCAATTTGTTCGTTTAATTATCGTGTAAAAATCTGTTCCTTAATCTCTTTCAAATTAATTTGAATTTTTATTTTAGTTAATTCATACATTCTCCCACGTTTCGTCATCATCACCGTTTGTCTCCCTGTCAGTCTGTGATGATAAAGCAACAAATACTAACAGAAAAGCGCAAAGCGCAACAGCAACAACAACAACAACTACTGAGTTAACCTCGCAATGGCAACAACAACAAAAGCAACAACTTGTTAAGGACATTATCAACATTTCAATTAGATGCAATCATCGTCATCAGCGGCAAGTTCGAGCAGGCGAGACTAGCTGGAGCTGTAAGGAGAATGTCGATTGGGGTGCAGGGTATGCAGGGTATGTGCAATATCTGACTGTGATTCGATCGTTTGGGGAGTTCAGTACAACTGCATTTAATGTTTAACTTTCACGTGTGTGTGTGTGTGCTGCTGTGTGTGTGTGTGTCGATGTAGATGTAGCTACATAAGTATATGTATACTTTCATTGTAGAACTTAACTGTGCAGTGCGTACTTCCGCCCCAGCCACAGCTCCCGCCTCGACGCACAGCGGCCTTCATTAGCTCGACGACAAAAGTATCGTCGGCGTCGACAATTTGCAATGACAACAATTTTTTTTTTTTTTTGTATACACACACATGTCTGTTTATGTATATATGTATATCATTTTTTTTTATGTGTGTTTGTATTTGTTTACTCGGTTCACTGTTTTTGGAAAAGGAACAGTCGATCGAGCTGCCAACGGGAAAAACAGTCTTTACGAGAGTCGCATAACAAGCGCACACGCATCACAATTGAAGCGGAAAGAATTAGAACAACACGCAGCACAATAAGAATAGAGTGAAAGTTGAAGAAAGTGCTAGATAAAATTTATATTAAATTATTATATTGAACAATTTCAAGTATAAATAAAAACTTAAGAAAAATCTAATAACAATTTTTAATTGAATTAAAATAAATTTTAAATTAATAAAATTAATTAATATAATAAATTAATTTTTAAATAAAAAAGAAAAATAAAATAAATTTTATTAAAACAATAAAAATAAAATAAAACTCTTAAAAAAAAAAAAAAATAAAATTAACATAAAAAAAATAAATTACATTTAAATATGCGCTGCACATTTTACTTATCGCTTATTAAATATTTAAATTTATAAAATAATTATTGCAAAACTATTAAAAAAAAAAACTACATAATGCAGTCGCTTTTCGTCCCTGTGCTATTGTTGCTGTCGCTGCAACTGTCTGTCATTTGTGGCCAGAACAGCAGTTTACGCGTTAATACAAATCTTAAGGAAGTAAATGCAACAGCCTTGGCCTTACCTTCGACACAGGGTGCCGGCAATATATGTACGCGCGAAGAGCCCTACGTTGAGATGGTACAAATGCCAGAGATTCAACCAGTACGTGTACGTACATCCAACTGGTGCTTGGACATACCGCCACGTTGTTCGTCATACAAGACGGAAATGCATGAGGTGATGAGGGTCCAGGTGAGCACAATGAGTATATGAACGTATACAACTCCAGCAGGTCCAGCAGGTGTTAGTTTAAGCAGCCGTCTTTGCTTAAGCGGAGAGTAGTGTTGCGTCATTGCGCGTCGCTGGTAAACACCTTCGCAATGGCCATTTAGCTAGTCTTTTTGGCCACTTGCCCCATAAACCTGATTCCATTTGCCACATTCGCTATAATGGCAACCAGGAAGCCGCGTTTTGAAATTGGCAAACATTCGATGCCCGCCTTTGATTAAAAATTTGTGCTCATATTTTTGGTATATTTTATGTGTTCTGTCAAATTTAACAAAAAAAAAAAAAAAAAATAATAGAAACAAAAGTAAAAATGAAAATGTAGAAAAATCAAAATACGAAACGTTGCGCAAGCATCATCAATGGCGGGAAGGGAGGGGGGGATATATTAGTCCAAGCATCAGACAGAACGGAACGGAAGCTGCAGCTGTGTGTGAAAAATCGATGTAAAAAAAAAAAAAAATCAAACAAACAAAACTTTTAACGATAATTGCGACCGGTTTTCGACCTGAGAGCAGAGCCAAGCTGACTGTGGCAGGTTGTGTCCTTGGCTGTCAAAAGTTGTATGAACTTTTTGCAAACAGGTCGTATGTGTGATATTGATTTTTTTTTTAAGGAATTTGATCTAAAAAAAAAAGTTTGAATAGTAAATAAAATTTTAAGAAAATTAATTAAGAAAATTTTAACAAAATTAATAACATTTTTTTATATATTAATATTTTTTATGTTAATTTAAAATTTTGAATTTTATTTACTAATTAATTTCCTATATTTCCCATTTGATTATAAACAAAAGCTTCAAACGACAAAACTAATGCACAGCAATTTTCAATTATAGTTTCAAGCTTGCAAAAAAAAAGCGAGAAAAATCGAAAAAAAACTTGTGAAAACCATATATGGTAAGAATCCAGTTGGCCATTTGGCGCCTTAACAGACACAGCTGCTTTGTGGATTAAAAGCAAAGAAACAAAAAAAGAAATAAAATAAAATAAAATATTTATATATATTTGTATGTACATATGTATAATAATAATTATGTCATGGTGTCAGTGATGGAAAGTGCAAATGAAAAGCGAAAAATCCAATGTCCAAGACAAGTAAACTAAAGCACTAAGTGCTCCACTAGCAACACTAGCCAACAGCCGAATGCAAAAAGTGAGGTAAGGGGTTCAGAGAAGCGGGAAGGATTGAGGCAGTTAAAAAACCAAAGCTGTTGACACACTTTTGATTGCATCACATTGGCGAACGATACGAAATGGCCATAAGATGCAGCCAGTTTTGGTTTAGTTTTACAGTTTTTGCTACTAATTATATGTCTAACTATGTGTTTGTGTTTGTGTGTGTGTGTGTGTGTGTGTATGTGTGTGTGGAAATTAATTTCATAATTTAAGCCAGATTTTAAGATTACAACATAAATATTTCATTAAATGCAATGAAAAAATCAAATATATGTCTTTAGATCTTATACTTTAGATCTATGCGAGAGAGAGAGAGAGAGAGAAGGTAGAGAATCTATTCTCCAATTATGTTCAATTGGAGCTCCATATCTGTTAAGAAAATCGCACAATTTTTGTATGGTGTTAGATTTCTGCAAGTTTGCTTAGAGTGGTGTAAATGCCGCTGCTAATTGCCAATTTCATTTAATTAATTAACATGAAAATCAGAAACGCCATTTTCGGAAAAAAGTAAAAGAAAAAAACAAGTTTGCGATCTGCAAAATTTAAACCGGCAATCGATCGGCAACGAAAAGTGCCGAAATACTTAAAAAAAAATAAACAAAAATTACAAAAAATAGTTCAAGTCAATTATACTTATATAAAAGTCAAGTAAATTTCAATAAGACATGATTGATAGACGACTGACAGATAGATGCATACATAGATAGAAAGATTTTGAGACAGGGCGTGCGACATGAGGTGTGCCGCATGTAGTTGGAAGCTCTATGAGTTGCGGCTGTAATGCGAGTAAATCGCATATGTAAAACATTGCTCAATATGTTATATTCAATTACCATTGAATAAATACTGAATACTGAATACTGAATACTCATACTAATATTTAAAGTTTATTTCTCATATTTGATAAAAGAAAAAAAATAAAAAATTAAATTCTGTGCTAAAAGCAAAGCTTAATTATGCTTACAATGAACATGAATTGAATATCAGTATTTATATTAAAATTTCCGCCTTATTAATTTATGCTGTTGCAACACACACACACACACATATATACACTAATAAACACAACACCAAACGTTAAATACAAATTCATCAGAGACTGACAGAACAATGCGTAAGTTGGGAGGGAATTGACTGAATGAATTTGTACGACAAAGAATATATACATATCTGCAAAGAATGCGTTGGGAATACATACATAATATATGTACATACATATATATATGTATGCATGTACATATAAACAACTATTACAAATGATTGTGAGAAGCTGCTCTTCGCATTTAGTTATTCAATTAAATTGGCAACTCAAGGGGTGTACTTCAGTCTATGTATGTGTGTGTGTGCGTGTGTGTATATATCACTCTGTAAATCTTTATGCTTGTAGGCGTACAGTGTGTGTCTCTGATTTATCATAATCAGCACTTTGACTCTGTAACTTTCAAGAACTGAGCAACGTTACAAAGTTCAATTGACATTGAATCTAGTTCAGGGAAAGAAGTTAAGTTGACACCCAAAATTTCATTAGATTTTCCGCATTAAATATGAGAGCACTTAAAATTGTCTTACATTTTACACGCAATTCAAATTCGCTATATTGTATATTTATTTATTAATATTTTTATTTTTATATAAATTTGAAATATTTAAAATTTTATTCCATTATATTTTAAAATATATTTTACAGCATACGAAAAATTAATTGAAAAGTGTATAAAAAAATGTATTTAGTTCATTAGAAAGTTGCATACTTTTAGACTAAATTTCAAAATATCTTTGCGCATCATAAATTGTATTATACTTTTAGACTTTCTTTTTACTCATAAGTAGATTTCATTTTCTCTGAAGTTTTATTTTATAAAAATTCATTTCATAATTTTTTAGAAATATATATATATAAATATAATTATTTGGTTGTTGTTAGTATGCAAAAAAAAAATGCAGTATTATTCAACGCTCAATGCGAAGAAGCAAATAAACAGCCGCTTATCAGTTATCAAAAAGATTATTTTGACCTGCATAAATCATAGCAAAAGACTTTTTTTGCATACTAAAAGCTACAAAAATAACAAATTAGTTTTAAAGTACAATATGCTAAAAAAAAATATGTGATGGGGAAAAAATTATGTCTACCCTTGAATATAATCTCGAATTATAAAGAATTTTATTTTTTTTTAAGATATGACGTAATTTATTGTGTAATTAATTTTTATCCAATTTTTATACGATACACTTTACACATCAGGAGACTTTTTTGGTTTTTGCACAATGTAACCACGTGTATTTTTTAATTTGTTATGAAAATATGCAACCAATAGCACATTAACAATAACAATTATAATAACAAGAAAATATATAACAGTTGTATAATTTTTGTCAGATGGAATCGGTGGTTGTATGGTTGATGGCTGTGTTGTGCTTTCAGGTATATCGGTTGATAATGTGCCTTCACTACTTGTTGTACTACCTGAAATAGTCTCTGGTTTATCGGTTGATAATGTGTTATCCATTGGATTAACAGTGCCTTCAGTACTTGAAGTACTCTGTGCTGCGATAAATGCAAAGTGCAACAATAATCCCAATAGTATGAAGAATTTCATTTTGAATTTAATTAAAAATTAAATTTTTTTATATAGTATTTAATTCGCGTCCAGTTTTGCAAACAGTTCAGCAAAAACTGAATTTCTATTTTTTTTGTTTTTTTGGATAAGCTTTGAAATTAGTCGAATAACCACAACAGGAAGTTCAAGCTGATAAATACATTTTTTTTTTTTTTTTATTTTTTTTTTTATTTTTTTGTTTTAGAGACTCAACAAGACGCGTACAGTGCGTTTTTGTTGTCAAGGCTATGAGGGTAATCTGTCGGATAGTCATGCTATATGTAAGCCCATTTGCCGAGGAGGATGCGGGCGTGGCAATTGCCTAATGCCAGATATATGCAGATGTGAGGAAGGTTACACCGGGAAACATTGCACACAGCGTAAGATCTTTACTTTAATTTCTTGTATAGTTTGAATTAAAAACATTCTGTTCAGCAGGTTGTGATCATGATCGTTGGGGATTCGATTGTAAAAATCAATGTCAGTGTCGTAACGATGCTGTATGTGACAATAAGACAGGCGTCTGCCATTGCATAGCTGGGTGGGCTGGTCAATTGTAAGTAATATTTTATAACCTGAAAACATTTTCATAACTTTAAAGCATGAGTTCATTGGTTTCCGTTTCCGTTTACGTTGAATATTGATGAATCATTTGTCTGCTTTTAGCTGCGAACAACCATGCCCACCAGGCACACATGGCGTTATGTGTCGGAAGGCTTGTGAATGCGCGGAAAAGTTGTGTCATCCGCAAACGGGAAGTTGCATTCTACTAGATCATGTGGGCGCCAATGTTAGCCATGTTGTGCTAGAGACTATCAATTCAACAATGGCAAATCTTACGCATAATATAAATAATATTGCCAAACGAATTGGTAGCATGCCGGAGGTTAGCCTAGATCAGGCATCACCCAGTCCCCTACCTGAGGTTATATTGATTAAGCAGCCCGTTCAAGAAGCAACGCATACACCAAAGATTATATTGCATGAGACAAGCAATGCGTTACTTGAAAATTTACATACAGCCGCTGCTGCTGGTGTTCCCTCACCTGAGGTCATACACGTTATAACAAATGCAGCGAGTTCACCTCAGGAGCATTTGCCGAAACGGAATCTAGCTGGATTTGGTGCTGGCGAAGTGAATCCAAGTCATAGTTCTCATGATCATGAATCTAGTTTACTGAGCACATTAATTGTCATTCTTCTCATTTTAATAATTGCTATTTCAATTGGTTTCCTCTATGTCTATCGACGTTATCATTTACACAAGGAAGCCGTTATTTATAATGCTAATGGGACGATTACAACTCAACCGCATGGCATTACCAATGGAACTTTTACAAGCTCACAGTCCAATCCAGATGTTATAATTAACGATACAACGACAACGGGTAAAATCTTTCATGGACCATTGCCAATGCTACCTGTTGCAACTGTCGCCCATGAAGCCCAAGCGAACGCGGGTATGTAAGTGTCACCTGCCTATTGTGAAGCATTGCTTTGCAATAAACTGACATTAATAAGTAACATAAAACTATATAAAATAAATATGCAAATATTACTGTATATGAAACCACAATATTTTAGACAATTATGAATTAGCTTAATTATCTGAAAACTGTTACAATATACATAGGTCGTAAAAGTTTTGCATTGTATTTTCTGGTTATTAACAATGTTTTTTATTATATGTGTTTAGCATCTCCACCGGAACTGTATGATACGCCTAGCAATAACTCATCGATAAGAACGCCGCCGTATTCGTATGCACGTAAGGAATCCCTCTATTCGGTCGTTTCGCCCAAATCGCGCAAAGGAAGTCTTGATTCGCATCTGTATGACGAAATACGTTACCATCAGCAACAACAGCAACAGCAACCACAACAGAAGCAACAGCAGCAGCAGCAGCAGCAGATACAACAACAACAGCATCATCATCAAAAGCAACCGCACACCTCGCAACATCGCTATCAACACATGACCACAGTTGCCGCTTACTTGCCACCAGCAGCCCCAATCACTCTGCATCAGGGAAATGGACATCATTCACATCAACAAAATCATATTCAAACCCATATTCAATCCCAACAACAGCAACAACCTATGTCGCTAGGCTCTCATATATCACAACTTATAATACCACCGCAGAATTCAAAATTTCTGCAGGTCCCCAATCCGATCACAGCACGAAAAATTACTCATTTATAGATTGAATATTCTAAAAAAACAAATTGTATTTCTGTATATTTATTTGATTTTTAATTCTTAACCGTATATTTTCAAAATTTAACAATATCATATAGTATCATTTAGTCGAGCTCACTCGATTTGTGATTAATGTAATAAGTCACATTGACATAAAAAATATTCATACAAAATATTTTCGTTTATATTACTAAATTAAAAGTTTATCATATCGTTTTCACTTTCTGTGACCTATCCGACAATGATTAATATTTGAGTAAATTTATTCATTAAAAATACGAATTTTTTCAAACACATTATTTTTACTATCTATTGGCTTTATCAAAAAAAATTGATTTCTAATCCTTGCAATGAGTGTTTTTTTTTTCATTACATATTTTCATCCCAATAAATAATATTAGAATCTGGTAATCTGGTACTGTTGAGTGTTTTCCACTGTAGGATATACAGGAACGTGCAACGAACTATAAAATTTAATTTTTGACACTATTACAGCTTTTCGATTTCCGGAGGCATAAGTAATTTTAATATACAAAATTTTTTTTTAACATTTTCCACTTTATGCTCCTTTGCCTCTTATTTACGTGTTTACAGTATAAGGAGAAGCAGCATGGGTTTTATAATAGTTCATGATTTTATTTGATATATAGTAAGTCTTCATTTGGTAGTTTTACCTGATGATGGTTTCAATAATTCAGTAGAGAATACTGGTTGATCTGTAGTTGGAGCTAGTGCTAGTGTTAGTATAGATAATGTAGTAGGGAATGGTGTTGAATAAGCACTAGGACCCAATGCAGATGTTTGAGTCAGCACTGTTATTGGTTTCGATGGTAGAATAGGGTATGGGTTTGGATCATCACTTGCATCCAATGCAGATGTTTGATTCAGCCCTAGTAATTGTTCCGCTAATAATGAAGGGCACGTTGTTAAGTCTGTAGGTTGGCAAAGCAAAGTTATTGGTATTGATGATCCGGTCGGGCATTGTGTTGGATGATCACTTGCATCCAATGCGGATGTCTGATTCAGTCCTAGTGTTGGTTTCGTTGGTGAAGTAGGGCATATTGTTAAATCTGTAGTTGGGCATAGCACTGGTGTTGGTATTGATGATTCAGTCGGGCATAGTGTTGGATAATCACTTGCATTCAATGTAGATGTTTGATTCAGTCCTAGTAATGGTTCCGCTAATGATGGAGGACATGTTGTTAATTCTGTAGGTGGGCATAGCACCGCTGTAGTTTCGGTTCTGCTCTTTTTTAATTCTAGTGATGTTGTTGGTTCTAATGATGTTGTTTCTAGTGTTGTTGGTTTAGATGTTGTAGGTTCAGTTGATGCTGTTCCTTTTGTTGTTGGCTGTGTTGTTGTTAGTTCTACTGATTTTGTTTCTGGTGTTGTTGTTTCTGTTGCTGTTGTTGTTCTTAGCTTTTCTGGTGTTGTTAGCTCTGGTGTTGTAGGTTCTGTTGTAGTTGTCCTTGTTCTTGTAGTTGTCATTGTGTTTGTGCTAGTTTTTGTCGGTGTTCTTGTAGTTTTCGTTGTAGGTTTTGTAGTTTTGATTCTCTTAGCTTTCGTCGTTTTTTCGATTCACCTACAAGTCGTTTTCGATGCTTTTTTGGTATACCAAGTAGTTTTTGTTGGTTATCCTGTACGACGTGCAGCTTTCGATGGTTTTTTGGTGTGGTTTGGTACGCGTGGTTTTCGTTAGTTTTCCTGTATGTCTGCTTATTGGCCTTGGCGTTGTTCTCTTTGTTGATCTTCTTGTGGGTCTTTCCTGTGGTCGAGTTGTAGATCTCCTTGTTGTTCCCTTTGTCGATCTCTTTGTTGTTATTTTTGTTGTTTTCTTTGTTGAACTTCTCGTCAATTTTATGGTGGGACTTCCCTGTGGTCGAGTAGTAGATCTCCTTGTTGTTCCCTTTGTCGATCTCTTTGTTGGTCTTTTTGTTGTTTTCCTTGTTGATCTTCTCGTCGATTTTACTGTGAGTCTTCCTTGTGGTTTCTTTGTTTTCCTCTTTGTTGGTTTTTTTGTTGTTCTCTTTGTCGGTCTCTTCGTTTTTCTCTTTGTCGGTCTCTTTGTTTTTCTCTTTGTCGGTCTCTTTGTTACTCTCTTTGTCGGTCTCTTCGTTTTTCTCTTATTTGGTATCTTTGTTGCTTTCTTTGTAGGTCTCTTTGTTTTTCTCTTTGTTACTCTCTTTGTCGGTTTTTTTGTTGCTCTTTTCGTCGGTTTCTTTGTTTTTCTCTTTGTCGGTTTCTTTGTTTTTCTCTTTGTAGGTCTCTTTGTTTTCTTCTTTTTTGATTTCGTTGGTTTCCCTATGTGTCTTCTCTTTGGTTTCTTTATTGGTTTTCTTCTTGGCATTGGTCTATTTGTTTGTTTGATGGATGGTCTCCTTGTTTGTTTTGTATTAAATTTAATAGATTTAGAGGCACTCGTCTTAATGGATTGCCTTGTTTTATTATTTCCACGAGCCAAGTATTCATTAATATTCATGAAAATACGCTTATTTCCAATATATATTTCTTCCTGATCGCATTCCTTTTCACAAATATACTTTTTACAATCCATAGTGTTGTCAGTTTCTTTGTAATATCCGTCTAAGCAAATACATTCTCCGTCTTTGCACTCAGTGTTTTCTCCAATACACTTTTCCTTACATTTAAAAAGGGATAAATCTACAGGTTTAGCAACCGATTTCTCAACTTGAACCGTTAAGCACAATATATAGAAAATTAAAGTCCAAATTTGCATAATTTTGTCTATTGTACACATTTCCTTTGAATAGTATCGTCGACTACTTGTGGTACTACCATAGAATTTATAATTTGACTTAAAATTATATTTGCAAATTCAATTGATTCGTCATATTAATTACAATATAGACAAGAAAGCAAGGTTATCTTTGGCAGGCCGAAGATTTCATACCCTTGCAGTCTTAAAAGAAAAATTTAAAGTGCAGTCGATTGGCCCTAGAGCATTATATGATATCGTGGTTCATTCCGACCGATCCAGGAGTATGTGTAACAATCTTATTCATATAGCTTTAAAACTGAGAAACAGACGTATATATTTGGATTCTCCTATAGCATATATATTTTGTTGGGTCTACCATGCCTCCTAAGGGGCATTACAAACTCCAGTCTAAAATAAGTAGAGTCATGTGCACCCGACAGTAAAATACCCAGCACCCTTGAATAAAATTTAACTCTACTTATGTTATGTACCGTAATAAAAACTTTTACTCCAATCCAGATGTTATAATTAACGATACAACGACAACGGGGAAAATCTTTCATGGACCATTGCCAATGCTACCTGTTGCAACTGTTGCCCATGAAGCCCAAGCGAACGCGTGTCACCTGTATTCTAAAAAAAAACAAATTGTATTTCTATATTTTATTTGATTTTTAATTCTTAACCGTATATTTTCAAAATTTAACAATATCATATAGTATCATTTAGTCGAGCTCACTCGATTTGTGATTAATGTAATAAGTCACATTGACATAATAAATATTCATACAAAATATTTTCGTTTATATTACTAAATTAAAAGTTTATCATATCGTTTTAGAGTAGAGAATACTGGTTGATCTGTAGTTGGAGCTACTGCTAGCGTTAGTATAGATAATGTAGTAGGGAATGGTGTTGAATAAGCACTAGGACCCAATGCAGATGTTTGAGTCAGCACTGTTATTGGTTTCGATGGTAGAATAGGGTATGGGTTTGGATCATCACTTGCATCCAATGCAGATGTTTGATTCAGCCCTAGTAATAGTTCCGCTAATAATGAAGGGCATGTTGTTAAGTGTGTAGGTTGGCAAAGCAAAGTTATTGGTATTGATGATCCGGTCGGGCATAGTGTTGGATGATCACTTGCATTCAATGCAGATGTTTGATTCAGCCCTAGTAATGGTTCCGCTAATGATGGAGAGCATGTTGTTAAGTGTGTAGGTTTCGGAAAGCAAAAGTATTGGTATTGATGATTGAATCGGGCATAGTGTTGGATGATCACTTGCATTCAATGCAGATGTTTGATTCAGCCCTAGTAATAGTTCCGCTAATAATGAAGGGCATGTTGTTAAGTCTGTAGGTTGGCAAAGCAAAGTTATTGGTACTGATGATCCGGTCGGGCATAGTGTTGGATGATCACTTGCATTCAATGCAGATGTTTGATTCAGCCCTAGTAATGGTTTCGCTAATGATGGAGGGCATGTTGGTAAGTGTGTAGGTTGGCAAAGCAAAAGTATTGGTATTGATGATCCGGTCGGGCATAGTGTTGGATGATCACTTGCATTCAATGCAGATGTTTGATTCAGCCCTAATGATGGTTTCGCTAATGATGGAGGACATGTTGTTAAGTGTGTAGGTTGGCAAAGCAAAAGTATTGGTATTGATGATTGAGTCGGGCATAGTTTTGGATGATCACTTGCATTCAATGCAGATGTTTGATTCAGCCCTAATGATGGTTTCGCTAATGATGGAGGACATGTTGTTAAGTGTGTAGGTTGGCAAAGCAAAAGTATTGGTATTGATGATTGAGTCGGGCATAGTGTTGGATGATCACTTGCATTCAATGCAGATGTTTGATTCAGCCCTAGTAATGGTTCCGCTAATAATGGAGGGCATGTTGTTAAGTGTGTAGGTTGGCAAAGCAAAAGTATTGGTATTGATGATTGAGTCGGGCATAGTGTTGGATGATCACTTGCATTCAATGCAGATGTTTGATTCAGCCCTAATGATGGTTTCGCTAATGATGGAGGACATGTTGTTAAGTCTTTAGGTGGGCATAGCACTGGTGTTGGTATTAATGATTCAGTCGGGCATAGTGTTGGGTGATCACTTGCATCCAATGCGGATGTCTGATTCAGTCCTAGTGATGGTTTGGCTAATGATGGATGACATGTTATTAGATCTGTAGGTGGGCATAGGACAGGTTTTGGTATTGGTGATTCAGTCGGGCATAGTGTTGGGTCATCACTTGCATCCAATGGGGATGTCTGATTCAGTCCTAGTGATGGTTTGGCTAATGATGGATGACATGTTATTAGATCTGTAGGTGGGCATAGGACAGGTTTTGGTATTGGTGATTCAGTCGGGCATAGTGTTGGGTCATCACTTGCATCCAATGGGGATGTCTGATTCAGTCCTAGTGATGGTTTGGCTAATGATGGATGACATGTTATTAGATCTGTAGGTGGGCATAGCACAGGTTTTGGTATTGGTGATTCAGTCGGGCATAGTGTCGGGTGATCACTTGCATTCAATGCAGATGTTTGATTCAGCCCTAATGATGGTTTCGCTAATGATGGAGGACATATTGTTAAGTCTGTAGGTGGGCATAGTACTGCTGTAATTTCGGATGTTCGCAGTTCTGGAGTTGTTGGTTGTATTGTTGTTGTTTCTGGTGTTGTTGGTTCTAGTGATGTTCTTTCTGGTATTGTTTGCTCAGTTGTTGTAGGTTCAGATGATGTTGCTTCTGTTGTTGTTAGTTCTAATGATGTTGTGTCTGGTGTGGTTTCTGCTGTTGTTTTTGTTAGTAATTCTAGTTCTGATGTTGGTAGCTCTGGTGTTGTAGGTTCTGTTGTAGTTGTCGTTGTTTTTGTGATACTTTTTGTCGTTGTTCTGGTGGCTGCCGTTGTTTTTGTGGTAGTTTTTATCGGTGTTCTTGTAGATTTCATTGATTTTGTGATATAGCTTTTTGTTTTTGTTGGTGTTTCTGTATGGCGTGTTGTTTTTGTCGTTGTTCTTATTGACCGTGTTGTTTGCGTTGATTTTTTGGTATTCAATCCAGATGCTTGATTCAGCCCTAATGATGGTTTCGCTAATGATGGAGGACTTATTGTTAAGTCTGTAGGTGGCCATAGCACTGCTGTAGTTTCGGATGTTTGCAGTTCTGGAGTTGTTGGTTGTATTGTTGTTGTTTCTGGTGTTGTTGGTTCTAGTGATGTTCTTTCTGGTATTGTTTGCTCAGTTGTTGTAGGTTCAGATGATGTTGTTTCTGTTGTTGTTAGTTCTAATGATGTTGTGTCTGGTGTGGTTTCTGCTGTTGTTTTTGTTAGTAATTCTAGTTCTGATGTTGGTAGCTCTGGTGTTGTAGGTTCTGTTGTAGTTGTCGTTGTTTTTGTGATACTTTTTGTCGTTGTTCTGGTGGCTGCCGTTGTTTTTGTGGTAGTTTTTATCGGTGTTCTTGTAGATTTCATTGATTTTGTGATATAGCTTTTTGTTTTCGTTGGTGTTTCTGTATGGCGTGTTGTTTTTGTCGTTGTTCTTATTGACCGTGTTGTTTGCGTTGATTTTTTGGTATTCAATCCAGATGCTTGATTCAGCCCTAATGATGGTTTCGCTAATGATGGAGGACTTATTGTTAAGTCTGTAGGTGGCCATAGCACTGCTGTAGTTTCGGATGTTTGCAGTTCTGGAGTTGTTGGTTGTATTGTTGTTGTTTCTGGTGTTGTTGGTTCTAGTGATGTTCTTTCTGGTATTGTTTGCTCAGTTGTTGTAGGTTCAGCTGATGTTGTTCCTGTTGTTGTTAGTTCTAATGATGTTGGTTTTGTTGTTGTTGGTTCTAGTGAAGTTGTTTCTGGTGTTGTTGTTTCTGCTGTTGTTGTTGTTAGTAATTCTGGTTCTGAAGTTGTTAGCTCGGATGTTGTAGGTTCTGTTGTAGTTGTCGTTCTTTTTGTGGTAGTATTTGTCGTTGTTCTTGTGGTTGTCGTTGTTGTTGATGTAGGTTTTTTGGGTGTTCTTGTAGTTTTCGTTCTTTTTGTGGTAGTTTTTGTCGTTTTTCTTGTGGTTGTCGTTGTTGTTGATGTAGGTTTTTTGGGTGTTCTTGTAGTTGTTGTCGGTGTTCTAGTAGTTTTTGTCGGTGTTCTTGTAGTTTTTGTTGTTTTTGTTGTAGGTTTTTTGGGTGTTATTGTAGTTTTTGTCGGTGTTCTTGTAGATTTCGTTGTTTTTGTGATATGGCTTCTTGTTTTCGTTGGTGTTCCTGTATGGCGTGTTATTTTTGTCGTTGTTCTTATTGACCGTGTAGTTTGCATTGATTTTTTGGTATTACGAGTCGTTTTCGTTGTCCTTTTTATATACATGTATATATATCTTGTATGTATATAAATAGTTTTTGTCGTTTTTCCGATACGACTTGAAGTTTTCTTTGTTTTTGTTGCAGGTTTTTTGGGTGTTATTGTAGTTTTTGTCGGTGTTCTTGTAGATTTCGTTGTTTTTGTGATATGGCTTCTTGTTTTCGTTGGTGTTCCTGTATGGCGTGTTATTTTTGTCGTTGTCCTTATTGACCGTGTAGTTTGCATTGATTTTTTGGTATTACGAGTCGTTTTCGTTGTCCTTTTTATATACATGTATATATATCTTGTATGTATATAAATAGTTTTTGTCGTTTTTCCGATACGACTTGAAGTTTTCGGTGGTTTTTTGGTACTATTCGTTGGTTTTCCTGTATGATGTGTACTTTTCGATGGTATTATGGTATACCGAGTAGTTTTAGTTGGGTTTCCTGTACGACGTGTAATTTTCGATGGTGTTCTGGTATAGCTAGTAGTTTTTGTTGGTTTTTCTGTACGACGTGTTTTCGTACGAATTTTGGTGTGGCGAGTAGTTTCTCTTGACTTTTTTGTGTACCGTGTAGTTTTCTTTGGTTTTCCTGTATGTCTGCTTGTTGGACTTGGCGTTGTTCTCTTTGTTGATCTTCTTGTCGATTTTATTGATGGTTTTTCCAATGGTCGAGTTACAGATCTCCTTGTTATTCCCTTTGTCGATCTCTTTGTTGGTCTTTTTGTTTTTTTCCTTGTTGATCTTCTCGTCGATTTTATTGTAGGTCTTTCCTTTGGTCGAGTTGTAAATCTCCTTGTTTTTCCCTTTGTCGATCTCATTGTTGTTCTTTTTGTCGGTATTTTTGTTGTTTTCCTTCTTGATCTTTTCGTCGATTTTATTCTGAGTTTTTCCTTTGGTCGAGTTGTAGATCTCCTTGTTGTTCCCTTTGTCGTTCTCTTTGTTGGTCTTTTTGTTTTTTTCTTTGTTGATCTTCTCGTCGATTTTATTGTAGGTCTTTCCTTTGGTCGAGTTGTAAATCTCCTTGTTTTTCGCTTTGTCGATCTCATTGTTGTTCTTTTTGTCGGTATTTTTGTTGTTTTCCTTCTTGATCTTCTCGTCGATTTTATTCTGGGTTTTTCCTTTGGTCGAGTTGTAGATCTCCTTGTTGTTCCCTTTGTCGTTCTCTTTGTTGGTCTTTTTGTTGTTTTCCTTGTTGATCTTCTCGTCGATTTTATTGCGGGTCTTTCCTGTGGTCGAGTTGTTCTTCCCATTGTCGGTCTTATTGTTGTTTCCTTTGTTATTTTCTTTGTTGATCTTCTCGTCGATTTTATTGTAGGTCTTCTGTTTGATCGAGTTGTAGAACTCCTTGTTGTTCCTTTCGTCGGTCCAATAAATATTTCTTCCTCACCGCATTCCTTTTCACAAATATACTTTTTACAATCCATAGTGTTGCCAGTTTCTTTGTAATATCCATCTAGGCAAATACATTCTCCGTCTTTGCACTTAGTGTTTTCTCTAATACACTTTTCCTTACATTTAAAAAATGATAAATCTATAGGTCTAGCAAGCGATTTCTTTGCTTGAATCGTTAAGCACAATATATAAAAAATTAAAGTAAAAAATTGCATTATTTTGTCTTTTGTACACATTTCCTTTGAATAGTATCGTCGACTTCTTGTGGTGCTTCCATTGAAATTATAATTTGACTTAAAATATAAAATATTTATGAATTCAATTGATTCGTCATATTAATTACAATATAGACAAGAAAGCAAGGTTATCTTTGGCAGGCCGAAGATTTCATACCCTTGCAGTCTTAGAAGAAAAATTGAAAGTAGCTTTAAAACTGAGAGACTAGTTTGGGTTGAAGCAGACGGATATATTTGTATTCTCCTAAAGCCTATATAATTTGTTGGATCTACCACGCCTCCTAAGGGACATTACAAACTGTAGTGTAAAATTAATATACTCTCTGCAAGTATTTAACAAATATAATGATTATTTGGTTAAGATAAGATATTTAGTAAGCACACTGAACGTTTTATGCAAAATAAAATGTTAGCCTTGGTTGGAACAGCGAACTATAAACAACTGAAAATCGATTCGTCTGCCCATCTATACGTACGTATGAACATCTAGATCTTTGAGAGCTAAAAACTTCAAATTTTTGGCAAGCTGCTTGTATTAGTAGATACATTTTTGGAACACCCCCTCAGCCTACAGAAATCGTTCAGAGACATACACACGCATTACAGGCTGGATTTTAAAGTTATATTTCGGAATTTTGGAACACAGTAAATTACGGATTGATGTGAACGATCTGATTTCATAAAATTGTTTAATACAATTCAAATTTTCTTGGCTACTGGGTGGCCCACAGTCGAACACACTCATTACATAATTTATATCACCTGATCTTAAGGTTATATTTTGACTTTTCATTGATTGCATTGGTTTTGAGTTTTAACGGTCGCATATTAACAGATGACCACATACACAATCGCTCCGCGAACAAAACTGTTCTTACAACCACTTTCAATCCGAACAACATATAATATATCGCAATGCTCTCATACAACCCAACCCAATACAATCACAAAATATAATTTTCGTTCTTTCACAATTCGATCACAACACGCAAAATTATTTATTTATAATCAAAATTATTTTATTTCTTCGATTAAATATTTATAAAGAAAATTAATTCTTAACAATAAATGTCTTAAAATTATTATCAATGTTTTCAACAAAAATTAAAATGATTTTACATAATTAAACTTATTTATTAGCAGAACTATATTGCCATACAATTATAATAATTTGATTAATAATTTGAAAGCATCACTTTCTAAGTTCTAATAGATAGGCATTCAAAAAAAAACATGCGCTGTTTACATAAAAATATTCATTTTACGTAATATTTAATACATAATTTATAGAAACACATCTTCACTTTTTACAATTTACAATTTATTGAAATTCTCGATTGAGTGAATTCTCTCCATCACCATTTTACATTCTACTCCATAAAAATTTAATCAAGAAAGCGAGTAAAAATCCAAATTCCATTTAAAATTTCGTCTTTGCGGTATTACAATTACACTTAGCAATTTAACTTACACTTTAATTGTAAATTGATTCGTCATATCAAGTGAAATAAAAACACATAAAATGCTTTTTGATTATATAGAAAGAAATATGAATTCTGCTTTTGAGTATTTTCGATTTTAAGATATACAGTACTCAGAAATGAATTATAAAATTAAATTCGTACAAAATCATTTATCTATATCTTATATACAAAATAGTTTGTTGTTGGTAGAATTGGAGCCACAATCAAAAATCAAATGCCTAAATGCAATAGATCCCATCTTCTGATTTCTAAAAGCATTATTAACAATAAATTTATGTCATTTTAACCTTGTTTCTGTTTCTGATATTGATAGAGTTTTATAAACAGCCAATTTTAATTTATTCCGCTCTATGCTCGGTATGTGTTTTATTGAAGTTATTGTAGTTAATATGATTTCGCGATATTTGGGAAGCAACATTGTCTTTGAAATAGCCAATGAATTGATTTGTTATTGTTGGTCATTGCGGTTAAATTAATTTAGTTAACATAACACTGGTGTTTGGTATGTAGTTGGGCATATGGTTGGACCTGTAGTAGGGCATAAGTCTGGTGTTTGGTATGTAGTTGGGCATATGGTTGGACCTGTAGTAGGGCATAAGTCTGGTGTTTGGTATGTAGTTGAGCATATGGTAGGATCTGCAGTTGGGCATGTTGTTGGATGAGCTGTACGGCATGTGGTTGCACCTGTAGTTGGGCATAAGACTGGTGTTGGTTTCGATGATTCAGTAGCGCATATTTCTGGGAGTATAGTTAGAACTGGTGTTGTTCTTTCACGAATTGTACTTGTCGGTGCAGTAAGTCTTATTGTTAGTTCTGGTGTCGTTCGTCGTGTGATCGGTGTTGTTGTATGTCTTACCGTTCGTATAGTTGTTGTTCTTGTACGTCTTGTTCTTGTTCTTGTTCGTCTTGTTGTTGTTCTTGTTCGTCTTGTTCTTGTTCTTGTTCGTCTTGTTGTTGTTCTTGTTCGCCTTGTTGTAGTTCTTTTTGTTCGTCTGGTTGTTGTTCTTCTCGTTGTTGTTCTTCTCGTTGGGCAAAATATATCGAATATACAAAACCAATATGACCATTTTGTTGGTGGATACGTTGGCCAAAAATTCCATAATCCAAAATATCTAGGTTGTATTCCAGTACTATTTTCAATAGGCGGTATATCGTTCTGAATTCTAATGGACAAAGATATTATTCTTATTAAGGAAATAAGTTTTTGCAAACATATTCATTTTCACAAATATACTTTTTACAATCCGTAGTATTGTCAGATTCTTTGTAATATCCGTTTAAGCAAATACATTCTCCGTCTTTGCACTCAGTGTTTTCTCCAAAACACTTTTCCTTACATTTAAAAAATGATAAATCTATAGGTTTAGCAACCAATTTCTCAACTTGAACCGTTAAGCACAATATATTGAAAATTAAAGTCCAATATTGCATTATTTTGTCTATGGTGCACATTTCCTTTGAATAGTATCGTCGACTACTTGTGGTACTACCATACAATTTATAATTTAAGTTAAAATTATATTTCTAAATTTAATTGATTCGTCATATCAATTAAAATATAAACAAGTAAGAAAGCTATAGTCGAGTATGCTTTAAAAAATTTTAATTTAATTTATAAAAAAAAAAAACAAAAAATCGCATCGAGAATCGAACCGCGAGCCTCTTACACGCAAGTTCAACCCACACTCTTTACAAGTGTGAGAAAGAGAACACACTAAGTTAATGTTGCCGTGAGACGACTCTCAAATTTTGGTATTTGAAATGTGTATAAATTCCATGTTAATTATCCGAAATATGCCAAATTTTCACACAACGGTCAAACATATTCTTACTTTGTACTAAAAATCAGTTAGGTAGCTTGGCTGGGTGTGGGTGCTGTGGTTTTTATCGATTTGTGGAAGCGGTGGGGGCGTGGCAAAAATCCAAAATAAACTTGATTTGCCTCCTTAAGGGTGTTACATACATTTGCTGTTGTTACAAAGTCAATATACTCTTGGTACCCAATGGGCACCGAGTATAAAAATATGGTAATTAATTGATAATATGTATATAAGAAAGAAAGCAACATACTTTGTCGACTTCTCATAGTCAGTAAGCATATTGAACCTTTTTATACAATAATACGGGGTATAAAAAAATGTTAGATTAAAACTGACTGCCAGTAACAATTGAAAATGAGAATTGTTTCAGCTAAAATTTACCCATTCGTAATCTATTTTAATTGTATAAAATTTTCAATTTTTGGAGCCATGAACAAACAAACGCTATTAATCGAATTTAATATAGTATAGTATTAGCGACTCACCATAAAGTGGAATATCAATGTTGGAATGAAACATTAATGCATTTGGTGTTGTATCATTTCTTTGAGCACATCTTAGGTTCTTTTGGCAAACATTGCGATGTCTTTCTGTTTTTTCTCGATTTTTATACCCTGTACCCATTTAAAATGGGTAAAAAAGGGTATATTAAGTATGTGCAAATGTCTGTCCATCTGTCTGTCTGTTTGAAAGCAAAGAACTACTAAACTATAAGAGCTAGAGACACCTGGTTCGCCCACAATACCCAAAAAACATTTTGACGCTTCTCATATCTCAGCTTCTATAAGCACTAGAGAAGGGAATATTTAAGCATCGATATATAACAGTCCTGAAAAAATGGTATCGATTGATTAAAAAACAAAAAAGTTATTAAACAATTAATTTTCACAAAATATACGTTGATTTAGCGTGGGCTAGCATGCGTCATCAAGAGCTGTCTATGTGTACATATACAAACCCGCACACATGCACATGCACGCAACGAGCATGTATGCGAGCGAGCGCGTAGCTTGTGGTCCAATTTTTCACATACACATATGCACATGTATACGCATACATATATGTAAATGTATCACTGTGTGCAGACTTACTGAGCGCAAACTTGTGGATCAGGGAAGGAGAGGGATGGAGAGTGCTGATCAGAAAGCGAATACATACATACACACACGTGCACGAAGGAATAGGACAGCAAGTGTGGCAAAGGTGAGTCCGAAGCACATAAGAACAGTTACATTTTATTCAAGGGTGCAGGGTATTTTACTGTCGGGTGCACACGACTGTAGCATTCCCTACTTGTTTTCTCGTTGATTTATTGTGATTTTTTCATTCTACTCCATAAAAATTTAATCAAGAAAGCGAGTAAAAATCCAAATTCCATTTAAAATTTCGTCTTTGCAGTATTACAATTACACTTAGCAATTTAACTTACACTTTAATTGTAAATTGATTCGTCATATCAAGTGAAATAGAAACACATAAAATGCTTTTTGATTATATAGAAAGAAATATGAATTCTGCTTTTGAGTATTTTCGATTTTAAGATATACAGTACTCAGAAATGAATTATAAAATTAAATTCGTACAAAATCATTTATCTAAATCTTATATACAAAATAGTTTGTTGTTGGTAGAATTGGAGCCACAATCAAAAATCAAATGCCTAAATGCAATAGATCCCATCTTCTGATTTCTAAAAGCATTATTAACAATAAATTTATGTCATTTTAACCTTGTTTCTGTTTCTGATATTGATAGAGTTTTATAAACAGCCAATTTTAATTTATTCCGCTCTATGCTCGGTATGTGTTTTATTGAAGTTATTGTAGTTAATATGATTTCGCGATATTTGGGAAGCAACATTGTCTTTGAAATAGCCAATGAATTGATTTGTTATTGTTGGTCATTGCGCTTAAATTAATTTAGTTAAGCATAGAGCTTGTATTGATTTCGATTAATCCCTAGGGAGTGTAGTTAGAACTTGTGTTGTGCTTTCACGAATTATAATTGTCGGTGCAGGAAGATCTATTGTTAGTTCTGGTGTCGCTCGTCCTGTGTTCGGTGTTGTTGTAGGTCTTGCCGTTCGTCTTGTCCAAATTTTTGTTGATCCCATCGTTCGCCTTGTTGTTGTTCTTATCGGTCTTCTCGTTGTTCTTCTTTTCTTTGGGCATAAAACATCGAATAAACAAAACCAACGTGACCGTGATATTATTGGTGGATTCGTTGGCCAAAAATCCCATAATCCAAAAAATGTAGGTTGTATTCCAGTACTATTTTCAATAGGAGAAATATCGTTCTGAATTCTAATTGACAAAGATATTATTCTTATTTAGGAAATAAGTTTTTGCAAACATATTCATTTTCACAAATATACTTTTTACAATCCGTAGTATTGTCAGTTTCTTTGTAATATCCGTCTAAGCAATTACATTCTCCGTCTTTGCACTCAGTGTTTTCTCCAATACACTTTTCCTTACATTTAAAATATGATAAATCTATAGGTTTAGCAACCAATTTCTCAACATGAACCGTTAAGCACAATATATAGAAAATTAAAATCCAATATTGCATTATTTTGTCTATTGTACACATTTCCTTTGAATAGTATCATCGACTACTTGTGGTACTACCATACAATTTATAATTTAAGTTAAAATTATATTTCTAAATTTAATTGATTCGTCATATCAATTAAAATATAAAAAATATGGTAATTAATTGATAATATGTATAGAAGAAAGAGAGCAACATATGTTGTCGACTATAAGATATTCAGTAAGCATATTGCACCTTTTTTACAATAAAAAAATGTGTTGTATCATTTCTTGAGGCATTTCTTTGAGCACATCTATGGTTCTTTTGGCACACATTGCGATGTCTTTCTGTTTTTTCTCGTTTTTTTTTTTTGTTTTTTGGTGTAATTTTTGCTATAACTACTTTTTCTTCCCTTGCTTTTCGTTATTTTTTTTTCTTTGGATTATGCCTAGTTTTGCTCTTCTTGCCTTATTTGTAATTAATTTTCTTATTTATTTATTTTGCCATTTTTCTCGTTCTTTTGAAGATTTTTCTTGCCTTTTTAATAATAATAATAATTCGTTATTGTATAAATTATTTCTTGTTTTTGGTTGTACTTTTTTTATTCCTTTTTTGCAATTGTTTTTTAATGGGTAATTATTTTTTATTGACACTAGGTTTTTTTTTGGCTTTTGTTTCGATATTTTTCTTTATATTTTCCTTATTTCTGTCCGAAGCTATGCTTGTCTTTTTTTTCTTGTTTTTCTTGTTGTGATTTGTTTTGAAAGTCACCAATATTTTTCTAATATTCCATGTTTTTCTTTGTAGTTTTTTTTAACTGTTTTCTAGTTTTTTTTTTTAACTGATTCATTCTTTTTGTCATAATATTTTTCCAGCGATATTTCACATTTCACGTTTTTTCCACTAAAAACCCCAAAATCTCAAATTGTATTGTAAATGTTTCGTATACCTTTCATTGTAATGTAATGTACGGCAATATTAACTCAGCCCCGTAATTTATGTTTTAGTTAAAAAAAAATTGATTTAATATATTTTAATATATTTTTACAATTTTCTCATTTCACTTTTTTTAGTTTCCGTTGGCTAAAACTACATAAAAATTTTTGTTGAAATTTCAAATTTGTATTTATTGCAGTAATTGATTCGTCATATTACTGGGTGTAAAATTAAATATAATTAATACATTTATGTATAAATATTATTGGAAAGAGAGAGATTCTTACTGCTTTACCTTTCAATTGTGCAACAGAGAAAATTATGTTTCTTTTAAGTTTTTATACCCAGTATCTATTGAAAATGAAGAAGGCTTTATTAAACGTATGCAATTGTTTGTAATTGCCCGGATATATTCTAACGTCGATTTGCTCATGTCCGGCTGAATATACTTTTCAAAACTATTGTGGTGTTGTTGGTGCTGATGTTGTAGGCTCAGGCGTTGTTGGGGCTGGTGTCGTAGGTTCAGGAGTTGTTGGGCCTGGTGTCGTAGGCTCAGGTGTCGTAGGCTCAGGCGTTGTAGGAGCTGGTGTCGTAGGCTCAGGTGTCGTAGGTTCAGGAGTTGTTGGTGCTGGTGTAGTAGGTTCAGGAGTTGTTGGTGCTGGTGTCGTAGGCTCAGGTGTTGTTGGTTGTGGTGTCGTAGGCTCAGGAGTTGTTGGTGCTGGTGTCGTAGGTTCAGGAGTTGTTGGGCCTGGTGTCGTAGGCTCAGGTGTCGTAGGTTCAGGAGTTGTTGGTGCTGGTGTCGTAGGTTCAGGAGTTGTTGGGCCTGGTGTCGTAGGATCAGGTGTCGTAGGCTCAGGCGTTGTTGGTGCTGGTGTCGTAGGCTCAGGTGTTGTTGGTTGTGGTGTCGTAGGTTCAGGAGTTGTTGGGCCTGGTGTCGTAGGCTCAGGTGTCGTAGGTTCAGGAGTTGTTGGTGCTGGTGTCGTAGGCTCAGGAGTTGTTGGTACTGGTGTCGTAGGTTCAGGAGCTGTTGGGCCTGGTGTCGTAGGCTCAGGTGTCGTAGGTTCAGGAGTTGTTGGTGCTGGTGTCGTAGGCTCAGGCGTTGTCGGCTTGGTGTCGTAGGCTCAGGAGTTGTTGGTGCTGGTGTCGTAGGTTCAGGAGTTGTTGGTGCTGGTGTCGTAGGCTCAGGTGTCGTAGGTTCAGGAGTTGTTGGTGCTGGTGTCGTAGGCTCAGGTGTCGTAGGCTCAGGTGTCGTAGGCTCAGGCGTTGTTGGTGCTGGTGTCGTAGGCTCAGGAGTTGTTGGTGCTGGTGTCGTAGGCTCAGGCGTTGTTGGTGCTGGTGTCGTAGGCTCAAGTGTCGTAGGTTCAGGAGTTGTTGGTTGTGGTGTCGTAGGTTCAGGAGTTGTTGGTGCTGGTGTCGTAGGTTCAGGTGTCGTAGGCTCAGGAGTTGTTGGTGCTGGTGTCGTAGGTTCAGGAGTTGTTGGGCCTGGTGTCGTAGGCTCAGGTGTCGTAGGCTCAGGTGTCGTAGGCTCAGGTGTTGTTGGTGCTGGTGTCGTAGGTTCTGGAGTTGTTGGTTGTGGTGTCGTAGGTTCAGGAGTTGTTGGTGCTGGTGTCGTAGGCTCAGGTGTTGTTGGTGCTGGTGTCGTAGGTTCTGGAGTTGTTGGTTGTGGTGTCGTAGGTTCAGGAGTTGTTGGTGCTGGTGTCGTAGGCTCAGGAGTTGTTGGTGCTGGTGTCGTAGGTTCAGGAGTTGTTGGGCCTGGTGTCGTAGGCTCAGGTGTCGTAGGCTCAGGTGTCGTAGGCTCAGGTGTCGTAGGCTCAGGCGTTGTTGGTGCTGGTGTCGTAGGCTCAGGAGTTGTTGGTGCTGGTGTCGTAGGTTCAGGAGTTGTTGGTGCTGGTGTCGTAGGCTCAGGAGTTGTTGGTGCTGGTGTCGTAGGTTCAGGAGTTGTTGGTGCTGGTGTCGTAGGTTCAGGAGTTGTTGGGCCTGGTGTCGTAGGCTCAGGTGTCGTAGGCTCAGGTGTCGTAGGCTCAGGTGTCGTAGGCTCAGGTGTCGTAGGCTCAGGTGTCGTAGGCTCAGGTGTCGTAGGCTCAGGTGTCGTAGGCTCAGGTGTCGTAGGCTCAGGCGTTGTTGGTGCTGGTGTCGTAGGCTCAGGAGTTGTTGGTGCTGGTGTCGTAGGTTCAGGCGTTGTTGGTGCTGGTGTCGTAGGCTCAGGAGTTGTTGGTGCTGGTGTCGTAGGCTCAGGTGTCGTAGGTTCAGGAGTTGTTGGTGCTGGTGTCGTAGGCTCATGCGTTGTTGGTGCTGGTGTCGTAGGCTCAGGTGTCGTAGGTTCAGGAGTTGTTGGTGCTGGTGTCGTAGGCTCAGGTGTTGTTGGTGCTGGTGTCGTAGGTTCTGGTGTTGTTGGTTGTGGTGTCGTAGGTTCTGGAGTTGTTGGCTGTGGTGTTGTTGGTGCTGGTGTCGTAGGTTCTGGAGTTGTTGGTTGTGGTGTTGTTGGTGCTGGTGTCGTAGGCTCAGGTGTTGTTGGTTGTGGTGTCGTAGGTTCTGGAGTTGTTGGTTGTGGTGTAGTTGGTGCTGGTGTCGTAGGCTCCGGTGTTGTTGGTGCTGGTGTCGTAGGCTCAGGTGTTGTTGGTTGTGGTGTCGTAGGTTCTGGACTTGTTGGTGCTGGTGTCGTAGTATCAGGCGATGTCGGTTTTGGTGTTGGTTCAAGTGTAGTTTTCGTTGGTTTTCTTGTATGTCGTGTTGTTTTGGTTGGTTTTCTCGTATATTGTGTAGTTTTGGTTGGTTTTCTCGTATATCGTGTAGTTTTGGTTGGTTTTCTCGTATGTCGTGTAGTTTTGGTTGGTTTTCTTGTATGTCGTGTAGTTTTGGTTGGTTTTCTCGTATGTCGTGTAGTTTTGGTTGGTTTTCTTGTATGTCGTGTAGTTTTGGTTGGTTTTCTTGTATGTCGTGTAGTTTTGGTTGGTTTTCTCGTATATCGTGTAGTTTTGGTTGGTTTTCTCGTATATCGTGTAGTTTTGGTTGGTTTTCTTGTATGTCGTGTAGTTTTGGTTGGTTTTTTTGTATGTCGTGTAGTTTTGGTTGGTTTTCTCGTATATCGTGTAGTTTTGGTTGGTTTTCTCGTATATCGTGTAGTTTTGGTTGGTTTTCTTGTATATCGTGTAGTTTTGGTTGGTTTTCTCGTATGTCGTGTCGTTTTGGTTGGTTTTCTCGTATGTCGTGTAGTTTTGGTTGGTTTTCTCGTATGTCGTGTAGTCCGTCTTGTGGGGTTTCTTGTCGTTGGTCTCCTTGTTGTTATTCTCGTTGGCTTAGATGTTGGCCTTCTCGTTGGTCTCCTTGTTGTTCTTCTCGTTGGCTTTCTGGTTGGTTTCCTTGTTGGCCTTCTGGTTGGTCTCCTTGTTGTTCTTCTCGTTGGCTTTCTGGTTGGTTTTCTTGTTGGCCTTCTCGTTGGTCTCCTTGTTGTTCTTCTCGTTGGGCTTTCTGGTTGGTTTCCTTGTTGGCCTTCTCGTTGGCCTCCTTGTTGGCCTCCTTGCTGTTCTTCTCGTTGGTTTCCTTGTTGGCCTTCTCGTTGGCCTCCTTGTTGGTCTCCTTGTTGTTCTTCTCGTTGGTTTCCTTGTTGGCCTTCTAGTTGGCCATCTTATTGTTCTTCTCGTTGGTCTGTTAGATGTAATAGATTGATTGACATTTATTTTTATGGTTACTTTCTTATTTCCATTATAATTTAATCTTATAATTTTCATCAAAGAAATACGTTTATTTTTATTAAAAATATCTCCATGACGAGATATTTCAAAAACATACTTTTTACACTCTATTGTATTTTCAGTTTGTTTGTAGTAACCGTATAAGCAAATACATTCTCCATTCTTGCATTCAGTGTTTTCTCCAGCACAATTTGTAATACATTCATTGAAGGTTTCTACTATAGCACTTATAGGTGATAATTGTCCTTGAACGGTTACACCAAAGATATAAAGAATTATTAAAAATATTAAATTATTTATTTTCATATCGTTTCGATCGTATGATTGGGATCTAACGTCGATTCTTTTATAATGTCGACTACATGTAGTTCTCAGTCAACAAAAGAATTTATAATTTTATTTAGAATATATATATACAGCCATGGACACATAAATAGCACAAATCAAAATTGTATGTTTGAACGACGATTTTGATAGTGTTTTACATCGTATTTTCAAAATTAAGATTTCAAACGTTTTCTTAACTCTTCTAGATTGTGTACAATCAAAAATTTTAAAGTTATCACTTTTAGTTTGGTTTTAATCTTCATTTTCCTTGGAAAAGCCATAATTTGACCTGGTCACAGAAATAGCACATTTTTTTTAAAAGGACGATATTATCGATTTAAAAGCTACTTTTTTGCGCTATTTGAGTATTGATTCTAATATTCTATTAATGAATTAACAGGATTAATTTTACACACTTTATTCAAATTGGTCAAAAAAGGCGCTGTTCAGGCGAAGATAAGGACCTTCATATGTGGACTTACTGAATCTTTGAAATAAACCAACTTAAATGGCTAAAATAAAAATAAAATAATTTTAATACATTTATACATTCTCTAAACTTAAATATAACGAAATGATTTTAAAAATATGACCGTAAATTGGATATTTACGTAAGACAACGACAGAACACGCACATGCAGGGTCGTTATAAAGTGGTTTAAGGACGATATTATTGTTTTTTTATAGTTACAGGCTCAAAGTCCTGGCATCAATCACCTGGAATATTATTGTAAGATTGTTAAAATCTATTATTTAAAAAAAAAATGGTATGAATTGAAGACATAGTGACAAATTTCCAAGAAACTTGAAACTTCATCCTGCAAGAAAGGACTTGACAGGAAGAAGAAAATGTGGATGAAAAATGTAATATCGTTATTGGTAATCGGGGATATTTAATCAAATACTAAATTTCTGCATCAAAATTATTAGTCTTAAACTCATTTTCTTGGAATAATCAGCAACATCTTAAAATGTGCTATTTCTGTGACCAGGCCAAATTATGGCTTTTCCAAGGAAAATGAAGATTAAAACCAAACTAAAAGTGATAACTTTAAAATTTTTGATTGTACACAATCTAGAAGAGTTAAGAAAACGTTTGAAATCTTAATTTTGAAAATACGATGTAAAATACCCGCAAAATCACAGCTCAAAAATACAATTTCGATTTGTGCTATTTATGTGTCCTTAGCTGTATATATATATATATATAAAAAGTTAATTTACTGTTTTGTTGGTGTTTATATTATTTGTGTATTTTAGGATATTTATTAAAATTGAATACGGGTAATTACAATTATAGGGGTTATGTTGACTAGATTTTATCGTTGTACATACCGTTTGCAAAATTAATCATCAAAATATATATATTAAGTTAGTCGAAGTGAATTCCCTTTATTATCCTTTTTATAAAATATACAAAATAACTTAGTTCATACATATGTCAGATATATAATGAAGCTTCTTTATTATTCAAATATTTTATGGAAGATGATACATTATCATTCGATTACTATGTCGTTTTGTTGTATTAAGATTAAATTTCCGAAGGCGGCGAGTAGTAAGAAAAGTTATAGATTAAGATGTCTAGTTAGGATTTGGGATGTAGTTTTTCGGTGGAATCGTAGTCGAAGTAGTTAAAGTTGATGAACTCATTGTGGATCCCGTTGTTTTAGATGAAGTTGATGTAGAACTGGGAGTTGTGGAAGTAGTTGGTATTGGAGTTGATGTTGTAGGTTCGGGAGTTGTAGGTGCTGGTGTTGTTGGTTCTGAAGTTCTTGGTTCTTGTGTTGTTGGTTCATCTGTTGTTGGTTCTTGTGTTGTTGGTTCTTCTGTTGTTGGTTCTTCTGTTGTTGGTTCTTCTGTTGTTGGTTCTTCTGTTGTTGGTTCTTCTGTTGTTGGTTCTTGTGTTGTTGGTTCTTCTGTTGTTGGTTCTTCTGTTGTTGGTTCTTCTGTTGTTGGTTCTTGTGTTGTTGGTTCTTCTGTTGTCTGGTTCTTGGTGTTGTTGGTTCTTCCGTTGTTGGTTCTTCTGTTGTTGGTTCTTGTGTTGTTGGTGCTTCTGTTGTTGGTTCTTCTGTTGTTGGTTCTTCCGTTGTTGGTTCTTCTGTTGTTGGTTCTTCTGTTGTTGGTTCTGGAGTTGGCTCAGGAGTTGGTGGTGTTGTAGGGTCTATTGATGTTGGCTCAGATGTTGTTGGACGCGGGTGACGTGTTGTACTAGTTGAATGATATGTAGTTTTCGTTGGTTTTACTGTATGTTTAGTTGTTTTCGTTGGCTTCTTTGTGTGACGTGTAGTTTTCGTTGGCTTCTTTGTGTGACGTGTAGTTTTCGATGGTTTCCTTGTGTGGCGTGTAGTTTTGGTATGTCTTTTTGTTGGTCGCTTCGTTGGTCGCTTTGTTGGTCGCTTTGTTGGTCGCTTCGTTGGTCGCTTCGTTGGTCGCTTCGTTGGTCGCCTCGTGGGTCTTCGTGTAGGTCTTCTCGTTGGTCTTCTCGTTGGTCTTCTCGTAGGTCTCCTCGTTGGTCTTCTTGTAGGTCTTCTCGTTGGCCTTCTTGTAGGTCTTCTCGTTGGTCTTCTCGTTGGTCTTCTCGTTGGTCTTCTCGTTGGTCTTCTCGTAGGTCTCCTCGTTGGTCTTCTCGTTGGTCTTCTCGTTGGTCTTCTCGTTGGTCTTCTCGTTGGTCTTCTCGTTGGCCAATTTAATTTAATTGGTTTAAAAAGATTGTTTTTAATGATCTTCATTGTTTTCGGAATTCGAATTTGAGAATATCCAAATTTATTATTATTAATATTAATAATGATTTCGGTTTCATATATATTCTTTTTACACTCTATTGCATTCTCAGTTTCTTTGTAGTAACCATCCATGCAAATACATTCTCCATTCTTGCCTTGAGTATTTTCTCCAACACACTTTTCATTAGATACAGTGAAGCTTGGATCTGAGGCATTAGTAGACGATACCTGTTTTTGGGCCTTTACCAACAGAATATAAAGAATAAAGTATCTTAAAATCCAAAAGTCCATGTTCTTCCGTTTATTAAATTGCGTTCGATTGATTTAAAATGTCGACTACTTGTAGTTCTTTTAGTTGACTACTTAATCCATTTATAATATTAATTAAAGTACAGTTTGAATATATAGTGTTTGCGGTGTCGTACTTATTAAAAGTGAATACGGGCACTTATAAATCACTTAGAATATATATTGCTTTATAGGGGTAATGATTAAAAGATTTGTATTGTTTTATATCCTTAAAAGCATATAACATATATTCGCAGTTTGTAATGCGTATATTTTATATTTTCAAAATTTATTTAACCCTTTTTTTTATTCAACTATTTGATTGAAAGTATAAATATATAAATATATAAATTATATAAATATATATACATTTTTTATATATATAAATATTAAATTTCAAATATTCCTTCGGTTGATGACGGTGGTCTATATGGTGCTTTTTGTGTATATTTATAAATTATATATACAAATAAACCACAGATACACATCGTCATTATTATTATTTCACTTATTGCCCATGCACTTAAATTGGAGTTTTCTATTTCCAAATCTGTTGTGTCAGATCTTATGCTCTCGGACACTGATCTTTGAGATCTAAATAGTCTATATTTCGTATCGTTTTCCTCTTTGTCGTATCCATATTGAGCGTATGCACTTAAACTAAGAGTGAATAAAATAAAAGAATATAAACAATCAGCAATTCGATATACCATATTGTATTGTGGGTGCTTTCGTATAATTTTATCGACTGCTCAGTAGACTTTGTAACTTTACAATTTATAACTTTTATAAACAAAGAGAAATCTTTATAATTATGCGGTTTTTGATAAATAATTGTAGAGAACAGATAAGTTTTATATTAAATATTTATTGGTGACATTTCACCCATCTAACTTGTACGAGAACTAAATTTTTAAATACATTAGCATTGGCATTACTAGTAATTGTTTATGATTTAGTTAAGACTGACGTCACCATAGAAAAAAGAATTAGTTTGTTATTTATTTATTAGCGGAATCGGACCACAGTCCAATAGCTCATGCTTTATTTTATATACTTTTAATAAATTTAATCCAAATTTTAATTTAATAAAATAAAAAAAAAATATATATACAGGAACAAGTAAAATAGCTGCAGCCGATAGCCGGTATCCAAAAAATTGAAAATTTCATGAATTTCCACTCAGGCCTGGAAATGTCATACGAAAAAGAAAGATTTTTCGTCATTTACTTATCTCCTCGCATGAATACACGAGGTTAGGTTACTTATATTATATAGCGTAAACTGTGTTGTTAAGATACTAATATTGAATGTATGGGTTCAGCACTTAATAAATAAATAAATATTTTAAATTATTTATAAAGAAAATCGAATAAATTGTTCCAGAAAAACCCTTATTAGCGATAAGGAACAACGATGAAAAATATAAATATGATGAAACACACATTACCAGTAATATATGAGTAATGATTATTCTATTGAAATAAAATATTTGCTGAAAACACATAAATAATATAATATTTCTAATTAAATATAAGTGTTTTTTTTATTGTTAACCAAAACTTTTTAGAATTTTAACAGTCAAATTGTATAAAATTCTATCGAAAATTTTGTTTTATTTTAACATTATGAAATAAAATATTTAAAAAATTTTTATTTTCATTAATTTAACATGTATATATATATATATATATATATATAAAATATACACATATTATATATAATATAATATATATACCATATATACATATATCTTAATAATGTATACATTATATATTAAATAAATAAATAATTAATTGACATTAATTCATCCTTAAATATAAAAAAAATATGTATATACATAATATATATAGTATAATAATATGAATGTTCATTACACCAATTCAATATTTTCGCTCGTAGCCGCAGGACGATACGAACCTCTACGAGTTTGTCTATGGAACATATATCCCGTGAATGTGGAAATACATACAAACAGAAGTATAATTATCGTTGCATCCAATATAGTTAACGAAGAAATATGTACAATATGGTGAGATATTTTAACATCAGAATTCGATATGTGTGATAATGCTCCTGAAGTAATTGGAACAGGAGTTGCTAATGTAATTGTTGTAGTTGGAACTAGTGTTGTTGTTGTTGTTGTTGTTGTAGGAGTTGTTGATGTATTTGTTGTAGTTGGAACTGGTGTTGTTGTTGTAGACGTTGTGGCTGTAGTTGTCGTTGTTGGAACTGTAGTTGTTGGTGTTGTAGTTGTCGTAGTCGGAACTGGAGATGTTGTTGTGATTGAAACTTTTTTCTTTAAACAGTATTCACCTTCACCTTCCTTGCATATACATTTTTTTTTTATATCATTGCAATATTCATAGTAAGCACATGTTGAATTATAACAATCTTGTTTTATACACTCTTCTTCATCTGCATCCTCTGGATCTTCGTATCCCTCTTTGCATTCACAATTTAATGTATTTTTGTTACATTCTCTTGTTTCATGACATTCTTGATGACAATCCTCAATTGCATCAACAATTACAAAAGCAATAACACAGACTAATAGCCAATATTTCATTATAAATATTTTATTTATTTGAAAAATTTAAATAATTTACAATTTTTGTAAATTTTTATAATTTGTTTTCGTTTCCATATGCGGGCAATCGTAAAGCGTAAATGAGAAATCTGCGATAAACTGAAATTGTTTAATATAAGAATCAACTTTTTATATGAAATATATACAATTGATCAATTGAGTCAGCGTATATATGTATTTCCAGTGTGAATGATGCATTACCGCGTTGTGAATCATTTATGTTTCTTATTCACATGTAACTTAACGAGATTATCAATAGAAAAAATATGCATATCCTAACATTATTGTTCGTGATCATGTTAGGACATGCATAATTTCAAATCAAAACACAAAAAAAAGATAATAAACATAATAACATAAAATAAAATTCATTTTTTATTTTTCAAGTTTTTTAAAAAAAAGTGATTCCTAAGTGTAGTGTATTTAACAGTCACTACTGTAAGCTAATGAATGCATAGGAATAAATTTATGGATTCGATTAATTTGATTTTAAACCTGCTCAGTGGTTAAGCTTTTAATCACATTATCGACGCATCGAATTATTTGTCTTATATCTGTACAGAGCAAAACCACCAAGTCCTACAAGAGCTGCAATCAGAACTATGATACCAGTTATGGCCCATGCACTCATTCCATGTTTCTTGTTATCTGGCTTCTTAGTGGTGGGATGAGGATGTTGTGTGGTTGTTGTGTGATTAGTTGTCGTTTTCGGTGGCAATGTTGTTGTTAACGATGGTTCAGATGTTGTTGCATCTGCACCTAGAGCATTGATTTCCGAATTCTCTTTTGGTTTAATTGTTGTTGTTGTTGTTGGTGCTATTGTTGTTGTTGTTGTTGTTGTTGTTGGTGCTATTGTTGTTGTTGTTGGTGCTATTGTTGTTGTTGTTGGTGGTGCTATTGTTGTTGTTGTTGTTCCTTCAGGATCAGCCATGGATACATCTATAACCACAGTGGCTAGAAGCACTAACACAATAAATCTAAGGAAATTATTGAATTTCATGTTGAACGCAAAGGTTTCGAATCAAATTTTTTCACGAGACTGAATGAAACAAGCGAAGGTTTCCGTCTATTTATATTCCAACTTGGCGCAGATGTTGATTCATTTCTTTCTGAGAACTTTTATGTATTTGTGCTGGTGCCCAACAATGTTGAATATTTATTTCCATATCTTTTGCGAACGAATTTACTGAACGAATTTATGAATTATTGCATTTATCAGCTTAATACCGGATTTTCGTATATATATTCTCCATATGCCCTTTTATGGGAATTCTACAAATTCTGGTCCAGAATATATCGTTGTTATAGTATTCAAAATTTTAAGAACTAGCTAATGCATATGCTTAACGACAATGCTAATGCATATGCTGCCGATAACAAACGTTGATGCTTACGCTAACATTATTGCTGATAAGCACCCGATTCCAAGGCCACAATCACAGTTATTCCATTTGCCGAATGGAATTGGAGCAGTTAAACAGTGATACACATTGGAAATGAAACAAAATGTTATTAGCGACAATAGTGTGGATTCTGTTAAATATACTTTCTATGCTGGCTACGATGCCGACGGCAATTGAGCTTTATGGAGATATTCGTATAGAAGACGAATTTGAATCGCTTAGCCAGACGCGACACCGTGAGCAGCATCTTTGCCATCGTGAATTACCGTAAGTTAAAGAAACAAAGAAGAAAATTTATATTCTCGTCTTTGAAGATTTCAAATCCTTTTAAGCTAAAATTAAAATTTATTTATACTAAAACTTCATTGCTATTTGATTGCCCGACTTACGTTATTCATTGTTAAATTTAATCGAATTATTCCTATAGCACCTATACTAAACGGATATACTTTAAAATATATGAATAGACAGACGGGCAGATGATAAAGTTATTATAAAAATTGTATAACGTATAGTCTAAATGGTCTAACACTTCGTTAGTGCCATATTTTTCCAGACTCTGAAGAATGTGACAGTACGAGGCAACGGTTCGAGTATATATTATCATCTAATTGAGCAATGCTGTGAGGGATATCGTCAAGATCCCTACACGGGACATTGTGTGCCAGATTGTGTGCACAGTTCACCAGATAATTGTCATAATGGTTTCTGTCGTACTCCTGAACATTGCGAGTGCTATTCAGACTTTGTACAAAATGAGCATGGAGCATGTATACATACGTGCCCAATTGCCTGCCAACATGGACGATGCTATCTAAATGGAACATGTGCCTGCAACATCGGATATAGGCTAGATCCGGAGACACGTCTCTTTTGCCGTGCGCATTGTCCAAACGCATGTGGTACACATGAAGAATGCGTAGCACCTGGACAATGCGACTGTTTGCCAGGCTATCGCCGTACTATAGAACTAGGTTGTCAACCGATCTGTACACCAGACTGTGGATATGGCAAGTGTGTGGCACCCAATCAATGCGAATGTTTTCCTGGATATATGAAGCGACCACAGCGCAACGTTTGCGAAGCTCAATGTTACATGTAAGTTAAATTTAATAAAAATATTGGAATTTCTTTTTTTTAATATGCAATTTCCAGAAACTGTGAAAATGGCATTTGTGAATCCCTTTATAAATGCTCCTGTCGTGAGGGATATCAATATGATGAAAATACTACAAGTTGTTTGCCCAAATGCTTAGAAAATTGTGGCCAAGGCAATGGAATCTGCATTGCGCCAGGTCTCTGTCGCTGTTTTGAGGGCTATGAATTGAAAGGCAACAGTTGTCAACCCAAATGCGAAAGGTGAGCCATAGCGCGTGAGAAGCAATGCGATACGAGCAAGATCATAGAACAAACTAAATGAAACTGCATAAATGGTGTCAGAGTAAGGACAGAATAATATGCGAATTTTCTTTGCTGAAAGTTTCTTTGCTGGAATTACAATAGGAAATAACATAACTTCTCGCCTCGCATAGCTTCCAGCGATCCCATTTATTTTCATATAATTGTATTATTAATTTTTTTCTAAACTTCCAGATCGTGCGGCAAATATGGACAATGCCTATCACCCAATATATGCGGATGTGGACCCGATAAGCAACGTTGTCTGCATGGAAACTGCGATGACAGTGGTCATTGCCAGTGCCCGGCGGGACATACATATTTCATTGGTCGATGTTTAAAACCGGAACATATTGGAGATCAACTGAGCAGTCGAGAGTTACGTTTCCAACAGAATCAAGAGTTAAAATATGAATTTGATGCATTAATTGGGCGACTATTTAATATTGTATAATTATTTGTAATAACGATTTGATTGGAGAATCTATAAAGGTTTTAATTAAACGGGCTGACAGCTTTGACGTCCCTTGATGCCAGTCTTAATAAAGCCAGGTTTGCAAAGACAGAAATTTGGTGCACTACAATAGCCATTGGAGCAACCTTGGGGACAATGTGGTTGACATATATTCTGTTGATTCTTATCCAAAATGTAGCCAGGTTTACACTCGCACTTATTGTGACCAGTGCATACGCTATTCAGACAGGGTAAATCACAATGGGGAACACACAAGAAATTCTTCTTATCCCAGTCGAAGCCCGGTTCGCACTGACACTTATTGGGAGCAATACAAGCTCCGCCAGTGGGGCATGCACTATTTTAATGAAAAGAAAACCAACGATTATTTGAATTGAATTATCGAAATGTTTTCACTGTACTTACGGCTCACATTTGGGTTGACATCTATCCTGGACTTTTTCATAGCCAAGGTGACATTCACACTGTCCCGGCGCCTTACAATCACCATTGTCGCATTGATCACAAACTGGAACACAACTGCCATCGGCCGACTGACGATAACCCTTAAGGCATGCACATTTATTCGGCGCTACACAATGTCCATTGGCACAGCCAGGTTTGCATTCAGGCACACAATATTTGCGACTAACAGGCTCCAAAGTATATCCCTCCCGGCAACGGCATTCGTTATGCTCATCGCAAACGCCATTGCCACAGCCCAAGGGACAAGTAGATATACATTTTTGTTCCCAATTGCTAACATGTCCCGGCATGCAGACGCAAGTATTTGGCGCTGTGCAGATGCCATTGGGGCATTCATCATCACAAATTGGTTCACAGCGACTATAAATATGACGATTACGTTCGTAACCCTTGCAACAGACCTGAATGCGACTCATATCCGGCGTTGTTCCATTTCCAACTGCATTCTCTGTTCTCCGAGTACCATGCAGTAACGAAGCAGTTCTGTAAAATTATAGAATTCATAAGATTGAGATACGAGATATCATTATTATTTTTCATTTTGTTGCTCTAGGTCTAAGGCTGATGAAACTAACATTCGTTTTCTATAACGCACTAAATGCATATAGTATTTAATTTCAAGGCGCATTTCATTATCAACATGCTGAGGATGTCGAGGTCATAAGTTTAATATGTCGTTTTGTTTTCATGTTTTCAACTATGAACGACGAAAATATTAAGAGATTATATTGTATATAAAGATTATTCGTTATAATGGAAAAGTGAGAGAGATGGAAAGCAACTAAAGTGAATGAGAAAGTAAGAGAATGAACTTACGGAACCTCCTCGTAACAGATACCACTGGCCATAGCCGAACGAGTTTTGTTGATAAACAATGCGGTCTCATCAAGAATCACAGGTGCTCTTGTCACCTGAATCGGTTGCACATAATGATTGCCGCCTCCTTGATATGTCTCAGCAGGAATGAAATTTGAATATCCATTGGAATAATTATTATTGTAGCTGCTATATTGAGTCTGAGTCTGGGTTTGTGTCTGATTTTGAGTCTGGTAATAGTCACTGGCATTGCTGCCATAAAATTGTAAATTCGCTGAAGGTGGCATCGGTTGCCGTGTCTTGATGCCAGCCGTTTTGTACTGTGCTACGGCAATGCTGCAGATTGTTAATAGCACAGCTAAGCCAAGCTTTAGCTGACATGATGAGCTCATCGTCATCATTAGGTTTCACGTCACCCGCAATAAATAAATAAAATTTAATTAAAGTTAATAAACTGCAATACACGTCTAGACACCACAGCAGTTGCACTCTAACTAACAATTCAAGAAAATTTAAATACAAAATTTAAATTCAAATTCTCAAATGAGTCGCAAATCAATTTTAGCCTCCGACACTACATCATCTAATCAGCAACATGCACTGCACTGCCTATCAATAACCCGAAGGTTACTCTCCGATCTCTTATTATTGTTGCTGTGTATTGTTGTTGTTTTTTTTCTCTTGAAATTCCGTCGTTGCTTTTGATGGGGACAAAACCCACGACAACAGATGTTCTTAAAGCTTTTTATAGAAGTTGACAAAGCTCAACTACCTGCCAAATATTATTATAAACATACATACATATGTATAGTTCCGAGAATTCAATGAATTAATTAATGATGTAAGCATCTAGAAATATATATTATTTCTACAATATTGAACGATTCTCTTAGTGCTGATAATTGAAATATCAAACATAATTTTAGCTGCTCTTTTTTTAATTTAAAGAAAAATATTTTTATATTTTTTACATTTTCAAATCATTTTATAATTAAATTTTTTTGATTATTATTATTTTTAATATTTTGAATTGAATTTATAATAAAATTAATTAAATATTAACTTTATTTATTATTTGAGCATTCTTTATTTATATTTAATTAAATTTATAATTGACTATTAATTTTAGTACTTGCGACAACGCGCATCCTGTCTATAATATCCCGGTGCACATTCACATTGGTCAGGACTCATGCATATGCCATTCGTGCAGTCCTCCAAGCATATTGGTTCACATTTTAGTATCATTGAGGAACCACGATTCATATATCCATTGCAACAATAGGAAATCTGACGTTCCCTAATATCTGGATTCAATGTTTGAGCACTACAAACAATTTATAAATAATATAAATAATTTCTTATTCATTTTATCAAATAATATTATAATTCCATTGAAGATTATTTACTATTTAATCTTGTAACAAATTCCCGATTCGCGTGATGCTAACATCTCACGTTCCCAGCTCTGTGCATTATTGCTCTCAGAGTTTTTCCAGAATTGTGCATATGTTTGTAAAGGCAAGCTCAATATGAAGCTGATAAGCAGCAAAGCGATTAGTTTGTTTAGCAAACACATTTCTTTCACTTCTCTCTTTCTCACACTCTTACGCTCACGCTCACATACACTCTCTGGCTTTCACTAGGAGAATAATAGATTCGAAAGTGTCGCGAACGTGTAGCTTACTGAGCCTGTAATCACGTCAATTGCTGCTTTTATGGAGAAAGAAACTGAAACTTTATGTATTCGATGACAGATAATTATTATATATTTTTGGCAGTGAAGTCGACTACAAAGGGGATGATGCTTAATTAACATTCGTATAGAAAATATATATATATATATTTACTAGTTTAATTCAAAATATATTGAACAGCAAACGAGGATCAAGATTTTATTATTTTTTTGTTTAGTTGAAGATCCCTTTTCTGTTACGCCACTGTACTACTGATAAGAACTATTAAGAACAATTCAAGAATTCAATTTTGTTATGTGCTTAACATCGAAAATGAAAATTGTTTTATGTTATGTGTATATATTATGAGTATGTGTATGTATGTATGTATGTATATATAAAAATGTGTGCATATGCTTATCGGTCACCCACTCATCCCCAGAACATGTCCGCTGTACCGAGTATAAAATGCTTACCCAACAGCAAATTAAACTCATGCATCAAAGATGCATTCACTTGCCGTGGATCTATAGATGCATACGTGGTCACAGTATCCGGTGACATACACTTGTCTATGAAACGTGTCTTACCCTCAAGACATCGGCAATGTCCCTCAGCATTACAGTAGCCATTTTCACATCTTTGATATGAACTCTCGGGACCTGATACTACAGCACAGCCACAGACATTGGGTGCTATGCAGCGACCGTAGAAACCACAGCCGCGATCACAGACAGCATCGCAACGTTTTCGATTCCTTACATAGCCATTAAAGCATCTACAATTTCCAGGTGAAATACAGATGCCATTGTTGCAATCATCACCACAATCCGGTAGGCAACTTGTCGTATTCTGATCATAACGATATCCATTTTGGCAAACACAAGTCGTCCGATTCGCACAGAAACCATTTTCACAACGCCTGTTAATGGAACAGTATCAGCAACAGCAGCAGAATATATAAAAAACCCTTCGATCCTCAATACCCAATACTCACAGATAACAGTTACTTTCACAAGAGGTGCCATTGGTACGTTTCTGATAACCCGGAAAACATTCACATTGATTAGGTGCCACGCAATGACCATAGCCACAGTCAGGTATACACATGGGCTGGCAACCAAGTGCATTAGATTCACGTAGACCTCTAGCATAACCCTCAGCGCAAGCACATTTACCCGGCTTAATGCAGATCTCATTATGTCCACAGGTTGCATTACATTGAGGCTGACAGAAGCGACGTGAACCGTCCAATTCATAGCCTCTGTTACAGCGACAAGTGCCATTCAGAAAGCACTGACCATGAGGACATCCCAATGGACAAGTTGGTATACAATTATTGCGATAGTTTAGGACAAAATCTTCAAAACATTTACATTTGCCACCTGGCAGGCAGAAGCCATTCTCCTTGCAACGTTCGCCACAATCTGGAACGCATTTGGACCAATCATATTCGTAACGTCGCCACCCTTTGCAACAGACTTCGATGATATTGAAATACTGATTAATCGTACTATTTCCAACAATTTTAATTTCCTTATCATATTGAAAGAATACGGCACTAGAAGTGGATGTAAGTTGAGTTATCGATAATTTGTTAATCGATTTGATGAGTTTACTTACGGTACTTCACGGTAGCATTTATCAGGATGTACATCACGTTGTGGCAATGACAGTCCTTGTGGTATTATATAAGGTTTTCGTGTTGATGTCGTTGATGAATACCGTCGCAATTGAAGCTGTTGTTCACGTTGTTGATGCAACAATTGTTGTTGAAGGTGCAGCCGTAGCTGTTCATCCAATAATTGTTGCTGCAACTGCTGTTCATGCAATTGTAATTCCAATGCATGCAACAGACAGAGAAATATTAATAATAAACTCGCCTGCAAGGCAATTGTACGCAATAGCTTGGACATTTTCCTACAGGTCGTCTTCCTTGTAGACAACACTCTCTATTCTCTATTCTATTTCAGTATTCAGCTTCCGTCTTTTCTTAATGCTCTGCAGTGATCAAGTTTCTGTTGTTTACTGTTTCAGCCGAAGCGCTGTTGGAGAAACAGGTCAGCGTCTAATCGTTGCTTGCGAGGGGATCCGGCGATAAGCGGACGAGCATTTAATTAAAATATTAGCGAGAGTCTGTGTACCATAAGAATTGAGAGTACTTGAGAAACAAGAGACACACACACAAACATATACACAAACACTCACATGTTTGGCTGAAGAGAGAAAGGAAAACTTTGGCGCGTGTATAGAAATATATCGCATGCTATTGCGCAACAAATATAGAAACAAATAATAGATGTATGATTTTCTCTAGCTATATTTTTTTTTTATATTAAAATATATTTATATTTTCTTTTACAAATATTTATATCAATAGTTTTTAATGTATAAAGTAATAATAAAAAAAAAAACAGATTTATTCTTCAACAAAATATGTATAAAATAATAATATATAAATATGAAATATATTTAATGAATTTATATTGTTAGGCTTTGATATTTCATAAAATTAATTGAGAGAATTATAACGGTGTTGAGAACGTGCCCGAAATACTCAGCGTGTTAAATCATAACAACTGATAAGCAAGCTCTAACTTATTGGGGCAGTAGAACAGCAAACAGCGAATCTCTCCGAGAATTTAGTTAGAATTTAACAAGTGGTTTGCAAACAACTGGAAACGGGAAACTGGAAATGTGCTTACTTAAACAATGCCAAGGGCTCATCATGTTGCTCGTGCTGTGCCTGATCAGCATTGAGCTCATTACGGCATTATATTCGGAATATGATGCACCTTCACGCTACGATACACGACGTGGCCAGGAAACACAATCATCGCGTCGTTATTCCCCCAATGGCAATAGGCCATTGGGTTTATCACAAGCAAATTACCAGCGTCCGGGCTTTGAGCAAAACGAGGTAGTAGCTATACCACAGCCAACAAGTCGTGAATATTTGTTGCGTGCTCATGAAAGCGTTGCAAGTCGCGAGCAACATAAATGTCGCATTTGGGTACCGTAAGTATTTTTTTTTATTAAATTCTCTTCAAATCCAAAAGAAAATAAATGAATGTATTTTTTTTTATTAGTCCTGAAGTAATTTCGAAATATCCTTTGGCCAATTTTATACTATCAGACATGGCCAACAAACTTTCTTCAATTGAAGTCTGCTGTACCGGTTATACTGCTACACGATTGAAAGGTGTTACCGTTTGCCGCCCGATTTGTGGCTGTAAAAATGGTAGCTGTCGTCAGCCCGGCGATTGTGATTGTTATGAAGGATTTGTAAAGAATGACAATGGTGATTGTGTCTTTGCTTGTCCATTGGGCTGTCAAAATGGACGCTGTTACCTCGATGGTAGCTGTCAATGCGATCCAGGATATACATTGGATGAGACACGACGCTTTTGTCGTCCCATCTGCAGCACCGGATGTGGCAATAATCGTCGACACAATTGCACAGAACCGGAGATTTGCAGTTGTGCCAAAGGATATCAGTTAACCAATGGAGGCTGCCAACCTATCTGTGATCCAGACTGTGGCATCGGTGGAGTGTGTAGGGACAACAATGAGTGTGACTGTGGTCCGGGCTATATGTTAAAAGATGGTGCCTGTCAAACCGATTGTTATCAGTAAGTATATCCATATCCATATCCATATCCATATCCATATCCAAATTTTTATAAATTTTATACAAATAAATTAAATTCATAGAAAATGCAATAATGGAATTTGTGTAAGTCGCAATCGTTGCATCTGTGATCCTGGCTTTACCTATCACGAACAGTCGACAATGTGTGTTCCAGTTTGACATCGCAAAATAACCCATACACATATATGCAGTGTGGTATAAATGTAATACTTTATTAGACGTAAAATTGCAATGTTTACAACCAAAATACAAATATTATAATTATATTAATTATTATTAAATATTTAAAGATCATTATCGAAGTCCAAGACTGATTCTTGAGCAATTACTTGAGAACCTCTGTGCTTCAAATATACATGATAGACAATAATTAGAGATCCTAAGAGAAAACAAGTTCCCAGACACCAAGCCAAAATCTGCGGCCACTTAGAAGAACCAGCACTTGGCTTTACGGAATTTAGAGCGACTCCTCCAGCTGTCTTATCTGTTTTTATATTACTCTCTGATCCGTTTATCAGACAAAAATATAATTGTTCTTGACAGATTATATAATTCTTTTGTTGATCACAATAACATAGCGAAAGATCTACGCAGGGATTATCATAAGAATCCATGCAGATATTGACACAATTAAATGAACTCTTTCGTTCAGCAACCTCACTCCAGCATTTGCAGCCATTTGTACAATTCATTGATCGTGGATCCTGCATATCTAGAGAAGTTGAAACAGAGGATAAGTAGAGGGGCGAGGTTGGGGAAGCAGAATATAGTAAAGTTGAAGAGCTATCAGGAGATGATGTAGACGATGATAAGGAGTTAATGGTAGATGTGGTAAAGGTTGTAGCACCATCAGTTGTCGTTGCTAATTCACAGATATCCGATACATTCTCGTAACCTTCATTACACTGGCAAATCTCTGGAGCTATGCAGAGACCATTATGACATCCATGACTACAGTTAGGTTGGCAAATAGATGAGTTACCCGCATTTGCGGGCACAAAACCTTCGTTGCAGCTACATTGATCTGGTGCTACACATGTTCCATTAATACAATTCATCTGGCAACTTGGCTTACAATTATGCGCTAAAAGTTCGTGAGGCACGTATCCCAAATGACAAAGGCACGTTTGAGGTGCCAGACAATCAGAGTGCTCACATTCTGGATCGCAAATAGGTTCACAACGATATCGTGAATCTTGGGCGAATCGATAGTTAGGGTCACATTCGCAAACTTCTGGTGCAATGCAACGACCATTTATACAGTTTGGAGTGCATTGAGGTTCACATTTATTGTCGGTTCCCATTAAGTAGCCAGGATTGCAGGCACAAATTTCGGGTCCAAAGCAATAGCCGTTTGGACAACCTTGACTACATTTTGGTTCGCAAAGTTGATTATCGTTTAATTGATAGCCGGGAAAGCATGCACATACGTTAGGTTTTACGCATGTTGCATATTCCATGCAACCTGCCACACAATGAGGTTGACAAATATTCGGTTCTCTCTGAATATAACCTTCATCACAGAGACATTTTTCCGGCGCTTGACAACTACTATGCTCTTGACATGTTTGACTACATATTGGCACACAATTTTCATCATCTGATTTTACATAACCCTCATGGCATTGACATATGTTAGGTTTGGCACAAAAACTGTGATTACCACAGTCCTGGTTACAAGTTGGCATACAATCGCCATTATCATCGTTTCGTTTGTACCCCGTTTTACATCTACATATTTGTGGTTCAGCGCAATAACTATTGCTAGTACAATTTTCGCAAACGGGTCTACAATAAATTCCGGCATATCCAGCATCACAGCTGCAATGATTTGGTGCGGAACAATGTTGATTTTCGGGGCAACGTACTTCGCAATAGGGTTGACAATTTTCTACAGATCCTCGATAACCATAACAGCATTTTTCATGCGTCCTATAACGATACTTTATCTAAACCAAATAAAATCATAAAAAATCAAAAAATTAATTTAAAGAAAGATAAACTTAATAGAAATATTATATTATGTATGTGCATAAACATAAACTGAAAATGAAATATGAAATATGAAAAAAATAATAATCTTGCATTTGTTGTTGTTCAATACAATGTATTATATCAATTATTCTAATATTAAGCTTAACAGTGAAAAAAAAAAAAATTAACTAGCATCACAAAACAATATAAAATCTTCAAAATTTACCTATATATTTTTTTATATAACATATGTAAAATTAATAACATACCTCATCATCATAGTAGTATTCTGTACGATATTTTGTTCTGTCACTTGTCCACCAATAATTAGTTCTATATGGAACTAATTTAGTTTTATAAACACTTATTGTATATGTTTCCCAAGTACCTTCAGTACATACATTTCGATCGTTTGTACTAGAAGTGTTAATACAGTAACTAATGAAAAGCAAACTAGCAACAAAATATTGAAAAATATTCATATTAATTATTGTTTTATATATAAACAAATATAACGTTCAGTTCTAATGCGCGTTTTGAACTAAACTAATTCTCTAGCACAAACATGATCAAGTACAAAAAATTTTAGTAAAATACAAACAAATATATGTCTGTATGTATATGCTAAGAGATATATATTATATATGTATATGGCGAATATACATACGTATATCTTAATATGCCTTGCATCCGTTGTTTCTATTTTATTTTATTGATAAAATAAAAAATTATAAAACTAAGCGGAAATTATATTTACTTAAATAATTTTCAAAAACACAATGAAATATTTGATAAAACTGCATTTTATTATTTTAACAGTCATATTTGTATTAACTTTAAACTTTGAACTTATTATTATATATTATAAATACAAATATAAATACACATACTTTCAAATATAAGCTCTTTCATATCTTTTATATTTTTTTTCTTTTAAAAAAAAAATGTTATAAAAATATGAACTTATATTAAACGTTACTATATTAATCTCTTTGCTTACTGTAAACAAAACCTTGAACCGTTTTCGTCTTTAGTTCTTAGAACTTGGAATATATCAACGATACGAAACTACGAAGAAAAACAAATAATACAAAAAAACGAAAGACAAGTGCAGTCGACTTTATAATACTCTTTAACTTAATCAATGTCGATTTTATAATGTACTTGAAAAATTTAATGTTGTGTATAAAAACGTAATATGCAAATTTTATATAAATACCAAATATCATATTTATATTTGCATATTTGCATATTTATATTATTTTATTTAATTATTATTTTTTTATTTATTTAATTATTAAAATCATTTTCATGGTCTATTATGCCTTCTTCATCAGGTTGAGGCATTGACTGACGTTTACGATAAATTTTACCAATGATTATGAAAGAGCCTACGATAATACATATGCACACAAACGATATAAGGATCGTTGGTGTTGATTTCGATGAGTTGAGAGCAGCTTCTTCAACAGTTTCGACTGTGGTTGGCATTGTCGTAGTTAATATTTGACAGACATCGGAAATACTTTCGTAGCCTTCATTACACTGGCAAATCTCTGGAGCTATGCAGAGCCCATTATGACATCCATGACTACAGTTAGGTTGGCAAATAGATGAGTTACCCGCAATTGCGGGCACAAAACCTTCATTACAGCTACATTGATCTGGTGCTACACATGTTCCATTAATACAATTCATCTGACAACTTGGCTTACAATTATGCGCCAATGTTGATGGATCGGGTTCATAACCCGGACGGCAAATGCACTGTTGTGGTGCCACACATTCACCATGCTCTGTACAATCAAAATTACAGATTGGCTCACAAAAGTTTGATTCAGTCTCAGCATACCCATCATCGCAGACACACTTGTTCGGCGCTGTGCAACGACTGTGCTCCTGACATGCTTGATTACAAATTGGTACACAATTTTCTTCATCATCTTTTGCATAACCCTCATCGCACTGACATTCGCCAGTTAAAGCACAGCTGCTATGTATTCCACACTCTTTCTCACAGATAGAAATACATTTACCCAACAGTTTTATCAAATATTTTATTGTGTTTTTGAAAATTATTTAAGTAAATATAATTTCCGCTTAGTTTTATAATTTTTTATTTTATCAATCAAATAAAATAGAAACAACGGATGCAAGGCATATTAAGATATACGTATGTATATTCGCCATATACATATATAATATATATCTCTAAGCATATACATACAGACATATATTTGTTTGTATTTTACTAAAATTTTTTGTACTTGATCATGTTTGTGCTAGAGAATTAGTTTAGTTCAAAACGCGCATTAGAACTGAACGTTATATTTGTTTATATATAAAACAATAATTAATATGAATATTTTTCAATATTTTGTTGCTAGTTTGCTTTTCATTAGTTACTGTATTAACACTTCTAGTACAAACGATCGAAATGTATGTACTGAAGGTATTTGGGAAACATATACAATAAGTGTTTATAAAACTAAATTAGTTCCATATAGAACTAATTATTGGTGGACAAGTGACAGAACAAAATATCGTACAGAATACTACTATGATGATGAGGTATGTTATTAATTTTACATATGTTATATAAAAAAATATATAGGTAAATTTTGAAGATTTTATATTGTTTTGTGATGCTAGTTAATTTTTTTTTTTTTTCACTGTTAAGCTTAATATTAGAATAATTGATATAATACATTGTATTGAACAACAACAAATGCAAGATTATTATTTTTTTCATATTTCATATTTCATTTTCAGTTTATGTTTATGCACATACATAATATAATATTTCTATTAAGTTTATCTTTCTTTAAATTAATTTTTTGATTTTTTATGATTTTATTTGGTTTAGATAAAGTATCGTTATAGGACGCATGAAAAATGCTGTTATGGTTATCGAGGATCTGTAGAAAATTGTCAACCCTATTGCGAAGTACGTTGCCCCGAAAATCAACATTGTTCCGCACCAAATCATTGCAGCTGTGATGCTGGATATGCCGGAATTTATTGTAGACCCGTTTGCGAAAATTGTACTAGCAATAGTTATTGCGCTGAACCACAAATATGTAGATGTAAAACGGGGTACAAACGAATCG
>JBAMBR010001266.1:0-12667 GCA_037044475.1 Zaprionus obscuricornis
TTGAATCAATATTCAACTTTTGACTTACTTTTTATATATTTTTTATCTGCTTTGTCTTAATCTTTCAACTTTATAAGAACATTCATTCAGTCATTTATTGAGTTTATTCACATTAATTTCGATATGATAACAATGAATACTTGTCTTTAACTGGAAATTAAGAAAAAACAAACATTAAGAAGAAGATGAAGATGAATAAAAAAAAGAAAGAAAGAAAGAAAGAAAAAGCAAAGGTTTACTCTTGACGCAAGCAAGCAAGCAATTTGACACCTGTGCCCATAGTAAGTATTCATATTACGGGTACTCACAATTTATACGACTCGACACTTTGAATTGCATTTGAGTTTGAGTTTGAGTTTGAGTTCGAGTTTGTATTTTGGTTTTTGGTTCGGTTTGGGTTTTTGTTTAATGCTTTGTTATTGTTTATGGGAGTTTGGCAACGACTTGCGTTTAATGACAACTCGTAAGCATTTAAAAGGGTCGCCACACATCAACACACAGACACAAAAGACACAGAGAAACAGAGAGAGACAACAGCAGCAGCAGGAACAGCAACAACAACAACAACAACAACAAAATGAAGTATAACAACAGCAACAATTTTTAGTGCCTAACACTGCGAATAGGCCATCAAAATGTATGTTGTTGATGATGTGCCAGGGCGAATTACGAGAGGCGTTAAAACTAGAGCGACTTCTCGACCCACTAAAAGACATGCGGGACTTTGTAAGACTTGAGACTTTGGACTTTCGTATTGGTATTGCAATTGGAGTTGGGGTTACGCTTGAAATGAGGCTGAAACTGAAGGCAACGAAGGCCCAGCCTGTGACTGAGTATCAGTATGAGATTGAGGCTGATGCTGCTGCTGCTGCTGAGGCTGAGGCTGTTACTGAGCACTGAAGACTGTGAATGAGGTTAGAGTTGGGGCTATGACTGAGCAAGTGAACTTTACTACCCAATGTTGTAGACGGACAGAGTATCATCAACAGCATCTTAAGATGCCATCATCAAGTGTTTTTTTTTTTTGTTTTTTTCGTTTCGTTTCTACTTCTTCTGCTAGCTAATGTTTGTTGTTGGTATTTTCGACTCTCATAAATCTTCAATCAAAAAATTGAGTGGCCGTTAAGGCAAAACCATTGACTATACTATGTTTGACCTGATGGTGTAATGGGAGAGGTGGGGGGGGGGGAAGTACGAGAGGGGGAAGTATCTTTAATCACTTGATGTTGCATTGTTTTCTCTTATTTGCCATAAAATGTGGCAAGTTTAAATTTTAAGTTCGTCGGTTCGCTTCAGTTTCGGTTTTAAGTGCGTGCCACAAAAAAAAAAAACATCGAAAAAAAACAGAAAATGGGAAAACAACAAAATAAAAAATAAAAAAAAAAAAAAAAAAACATTTTTCTCACTTTAAGCCAAGTTAAGATCCCCAGATGTGAGATTTACTGCCGAAGCTACAATTCTCTTTCGTTTTTTTTTTTTTATTTTTTTTTGCCTGTCAGCCAAAATCCGTAACTCCCTGGCACTGTCCCTGTCCCTGTCCCTGTCCCTGCCTCTGTCCCTTGCCTATGTTTGTCCTTTGCCAACCAACGTGTAATCGTGTCATATTTCAAGCATGGGCAACCATTTTGAAAAGCACAACAACAACAACAGTAACAGCAGCAAAAGCAGCAGCAGCAGCTGAATAAGAAAAAAAAAAAATGGCACGAGACGCCAGAGGGCGCCACTGGTGCGTGGACTGTCGCTGAAAACATGGCGCTCAACCCCAAAAACCAAACCCCACGAAACAGCAACAACAACAACAACAATGGGAACAACCCCGAGGCTCTGGCACAGAGATAAACGCAACGCTGGCGCTGACGTTGACAGCGACAGCGACTGCGACAACAACAGCAATAACACAGAGAAGAAAAAAAAAAGAAAATAAGGCGGGCCGGCGGGCTAAAACCAGAGCGAGATAGCGTCAACAAGCGCGAGAAATCCGTTGCAAAAAAAAAAGAATACGTATAAAAGAAATGTAGAAAGAGAAAGAAAGATAGAGAAAGAAAGAGAGAGAGAGAGACAGAGGGAAATGAAGAAGCAACAGCAATAACAGCAGCAGCAGCAGCAGCAGCAGCAGTGGCAGTGGCAGTGGCAGCAGAGCGTGTTAGACACAACGCTGGGGTTGATGCGGCAGAAGCAGACGACAGACGACAGACGATGGCAGGCATTGTAGTGGGGTTGGTGGGGGGTGGTGGTCTGAAGGATAACTAAGCCCCACAGGGTGGTTTGGCGGATTTGGCGTTGGCGGCTGACTAAGAAAACAACAAGACAACAACAACAACAAGAGCAACAGCAAGAACTAAAGCAACAGCAGCAGCAGCAGCAAAAAATAGAAACTCAACGAAACGAAACAAAAGAATTCTGCGACCATGGATGCTACCCAAAAAAAAAAAATAAAATAAAATAAAAAAATAAAGAGATGTGGGGAAAAGATGAAGCAGAAAGCTTCTAGAGCCAACAGAGAGACAGAGAGCGAGAAGTGAGACACAAGGCTTGGGGGATTTTATATGTCTGTGTGTCTGTATAAGTATGTGTGTGTGTGTGTGTGTGTGTTGGGGGTTGCTCTGAGGTCGCAGCACAAATCCAACTGTCGAAACCAAAAGCACGCAAAGCGCAAAGAGCTGCAGGTGGCGTTTGTAAGGCTGCTAGATGAAGTGGTATGAAGCAGCGCTAGCACACTGAGTGAATGAGAGAGATAGAGACAGAGAGAGAGAGAGAGAGAGAGGGAGAGAGAGTATAAAGGGAAACTGGCATTTTGTGGGTTGGCTTGACAAGAGTTCAAATCGAGAGCAAAAGCATTGGTTGTGTCTGTGTGTGTGTGTGTGTTTTAGGGGGGGATGGCATAGTGTGTGAAGACGTATATTTCGTGTGCTGTGTGCCAAAATGCTGAATTGAGGTTATGTATACAAAACGGAAACGGAAATGTGCGCAGAGCTTTGTGCACAAAATGTCTGTGGAAGTGGTGGACAACAGATGCCAGAGTTGAGCTAAATGTTGAACTTGCTTTGCTCTCTGTGTGTATGTGTGTGTAGGAGATGGGAAAAATTGGGGGCAGGTTGCACTGACAAGCAGTATAAGGATTGTAGCATGAAGCTGGCTTAAGGCCGCACAAAGCTGGCTAAAAGCTTAGAATTGCGAAAAAATACGAAATCGATTTTCGAAAATTTCTTCTCTTACTTTTTTTTTTTTCTTGCTTTCTTTATTTTTATTTCTATTTTTTTTTTTCCTTCTTTCTTTCTTTCTTCTTTTTGACTCATTTTTTTTTGTGCCCAACTGCTGCTGCTGCTACTGCTGCTGCTTCCACTGGCTTGTGTTGCCATAAATAAAATACAACAATGAAACAAGTGGAGACATGAGTGGGGTGTGGGGTGTGGGGTGTGGGGTGTGGGGTGTGGGGGTCGGAGAATGTGGGCGTAAGGCAAGCAAAATCCTTGTGCTATTTGAAGATTTTTTTTTTGTTTTTATTTAAAGCTTTAAAGCCAAAAAAGAAGCAAAGCTAAAAGTTGAGAACAATCCGCAAGTTGCTTGAAGACTTAAGTCGCCGACTTATGTGTGCTACCAATATCAGCACATCAATTTCTAAATATATAAATACAAGCTTTATGTATATAAATGTACATATACATATGTATATATGTATCTGTATCTGTATCTGTAAGATATAATATTTTGTACTTTTAGCTGCTGCTTCTTCTTTGCTTTACAATTTTTCTCTAAGTTTTTTTTTCTTCTTCTTCTATTAGTTTGTTAGTTTTAACTGTCAGAGGAAGCTGACAAGCGTAACACACACACATACAGATACATATTACTTTATATATATATATACATATATAGCATATATATTCTTTGACATTTGAGGTCTTACATCACAGGCTGCGCGGCTGTGGTTGATGTTGCTGTTGCTCTTGCTGTGTTGCGGCTGCTTTTTGCGGTTGCTTGCATCGCTGACTAAATGTCAAACTGCATGTCGCACTGTATCTCTCTCTTTCTTTTTTCTCTCTCTTTCTCTCTATCATTGTATATGTGTCTGTGTGCTCTCTTCTTCTTCTTGAGCTGTCACATGTCTGCGCTGCCATTTGTTGAATATTAAAAAAAAAATTTTTTTTTTTTTTTTTGGTTTTTACTTCTATTTCTTTGCTTCCTTACATGCCTTTGCCTTTGTCATTTACGCCCTAATGCCACGCCTGCTTTCAACATTGCATTTGCCAATTTACTTTGCGCACATTTTGAATCTTTTTTTTCTAAAAATCATAAATATAAATATGTATGTATATATTCATATATATATTTGTTATCGATAAATTATCGATTTTTATCGAATATTGTTATTTCATAAAGTTAATTATAGAGCAAGAAATTAATTCTATTACAGCAAATTTTTTATACAGAAAATAAAGTCGCGATAATTTATCGATAATTATCGACATTTATTGTTGATTTGTAAAGTTTTTTCTAAAAAAAAAAATAATGCAAATGCTTAAGAATATTTATAGTTTTTATAGTACATAAACCATTGATAGTTTATCGATAATTATCGATATTTATCGTTTATCGTTCATGTTATTAATTTTTCTAAAAACAATAGAGGAAAAATGAAAGAAATTATACATATATATATACATATATATATATATATATATTTATTTGTTTTATTTTCAATATATTAAATATACTAAATAATTAATCGATAAATTATCGAATATATAAATATATCGGTACTAATATTTAGACCATTGTACAAATGTTTACACCTGTTCCAACAGTTTTCACTATCTGTTACAGAGTTTTGTCTAATTGCGTTCCCCTCCATTTACGCGTACCCTTAGTCTTAGTCTTAGACTAAGCCTAAAACTTAGAGCTGAGCTAATGAAGCTTAGTTAAAGCAACTGTCGCTTGGTTGGTCCCAGTATGTGAGGCGTATTTTTTTTTTTTTTTTTTGGGGGGTAAAGTCGTTGTGCGGGACGAGTGTTAAAAGCCCGCACTTGGTGCGCATTTTATGTTTATTTTATTTGTAGTTTGTAGTTTTGCCTTTATTTTTTTTTACAGCCAGTTTAAAGCTATTTTTAATGGGCTTTTACTGACAGACAGAGAGCGAAATATATGCAGAGAAAAAGAAAGAGATGGAGTAGAAGTAGGAGAGTGAGTGCGAGTGTGAAGGTAAACGTGAATGTGAATGTGAGAGTGAGCAGGAGAGTATGCGAAACCTTTGTTTCTGTTCTGCTCTGTACAGTTTTTATTTTCGTCGTTTTTGTTTTTTGTTTTTTTTTTTTTGTAGGTTAACTTTACAGACTTTGACTTCGACTTCGACTTTGAGTTTGAGTTCGACTTTGACGTATTCTCGTAATGCGCGTGAAAATAAAGTTTTTCGCTTGAAAAAACGTTAAATAGCGGCAATAAATGAAATGGCAATAGCAACAACTTATACGATTAGAATATATATATGTGTGTGTATGTGTATGTGTGGCTGTGTGAAAGAGAGAGAGAGAGAGGGACAGAGAGATTAAGAAATGTTTGAGTTCTGTTTGAGTTTGGCTTGTTTTCTATATATATATATATATATATATATATATATATTATTTTTTTTTTTTTTATTTTTAACTCATTCTATTTGGCATGCATGACTAATTTGGCTAAATGAAAATCTTGTTACTTATAACTGGCAACTTATAACTAGCAGCCGTTCCCCAAAAAAGAAAAAATAAATATTTTGTGACTCAGTTTTTGTGGGTGACTCGACATCGTTCGATATCAATAACCGATCTTAAAGTTCTGCTCCACATGTGTGTGTGTGTGTGTGTGTGTGTGTGTGTGTGGAAAACCTTATCAGCAGCTGCAACTCTAACGACAACTGTCAACAGTCAGTCAGTGCGTCAGTCTGTCAGTCAGTCAGTCAAGCATTTGAGTAGGTTTCGACTTTGCGCACCACAGCAGCAAACAACGGCAGCAAATGTGGGTCAAAACTAAATGCATTTTCATGCTTATGGCAAACGCATATTCGATTTAAGTTACAGCACTGAAATTGGAGATCTTGAAAGTAAATAATTATGATTATGAACGTATATGAATATGAATATGAATATATATATATATATATAAATTCATAAAAATATAGATTAAGATATTGTTATAGGAATTTGGGCCACAAAATGAGTTAGTGGAAAACATAAAAAAAAAAAAAAACAAAAAATTATAATTAAAATTGAACTCAATATTTTTTTTTATTTATTTAACAATATGAATAACATGTATGAATAAGTATATGAATATATTCATATATACTTGCATTTATACTCAACTTGAAGTTGAACATAATTTCAACTTTAACTTTAACTTTAACAGCAGCATCAACATCAACCTTTTCACCTGACCAATATCGACCGTATGTTATTTAATGGTAAAACTCTTTTAGCTTCCAGTCTCTCTATAGTCTGCCAAGTGGGTTGCTCTTCATATACACTTCTCTCTCCTCGCTCTGGTCGACATGTACACTCTGCTTTTACTCTGCATCAGCAGCTGCCATCAAATGCACAATTCATTTGCGCATAAATTTGCGCAGATTTTTACAGTCACATAAAGCTTCTCGAGACTGCTGCAGTTCTTAAACTAAAGCGGGAGCAGGCTGGATGCCCAGAAGTGTAGAGGTAGACAGAGAGAGCGAGAGAGAAAGAGAGTGAGAGAGTAACGTATGTGAAATTGTGGTATGCCAGTGTAGATGTTAGTGAAGAAAGGAGAAGGAGAAGTAGAAGTTAAAGGAGTTTTGCCATAAAAATCAGCAGGCTGTGACAATTTCACGGGCGTTTCGCATTCACAACGTTCCGGGAGCGGCCCACGCGTCGCTGGCGCTATGCAAATGTCACGAATGATAAACGCAATGAGCATAAATAAATAAACACAACAACACGAGCAACAACAACATCAACAACATCAACAGCAACAACAACAACAAAAATACTTGGTGAATACTACTACTGTGAATACTGGAAGCAAGCGCAGTGCGCTAAAGAGTTATGGCCTGCGAATCGTGCGACTTATTTATTAGTGTCCCAAAACGTTTAAAATTATATTCGATAAAAAAAAAGAAGAGAAAAAAAAAATCAGAAACGAAAATGTCATCTTCTTCTTTATGTTTATTTTATACACATAAAATTGCCACATACACACACATATATATATTCTAATCGTATAAGTTGTTGCTATTGCCATTTCATTTATTGCCGCTATTTAACGTTTTTTCAAGCGAAAAACTTTATTTTCACGCGCATTACGAGAATACGTCAAAGTCGAACTCAAACTCAAAGTCGAAGTCGAAGTCAAAGTCTGTAAAGTTAACCTACAAAAAAAAAAAAACAAAAAACAAAAACGACGAAAATAAAAACTGTACAGAGCAGAACAGAAACAAAGGTTTCGCATACTCTCCTGCTCACTCTCACATTCACATTCACGTTTACCTTCACACTCGCACTCACTCTCCTACTTCTACTCCATCTCTTTCTTTTTCTCTGCATATATTTCGCTCTCTGTCTGTCAGTAAAAGCCCATTAAAAATAGCTTTAAACTGGCTGTAAAAAAAAATAAAGGCAAAACTACAAACTACAAATAAAATAAACATAAAATGCGCACCAAGTGCGGGCTTTTAACACTCGTCCCGCACAACGACTTTACCCCCCAAAAAAAAAAAAAAAATACGCCTCACATACTGGGACCAACCAAGCGACAGTTGCTTTAACTAAGCTTCATTAGCTCAGCTCTAAGTTTTAGGCTTAGTCTAAGACTAAGACTAAGGGTACGCGTAAATGGAGGGGAACGCAATTAGACAAAACTCTGTAACAGATAGTGAAAACTGTTGGAACAGGTGTAAACATTTGTACAATGGTCTAAATATTAGTACCGATATATTTATATATTCGATAATTTATCGATTAATTATTTAGTATATTTAATATATTGAAAATCAAACAGATAAATATATATATAAATATATGTATATATATTCTTCTTTAATTTTTCCTCTATTGTTTTTGGAAAAATTAATAACATGAACGATAAACGATAAATATCGATAATTATCGATAAACTATCAATGGTTTATATACTACAAAAACTATAAATATTCCTAAGCATTTGCATTATTTTTTTTTTTAGAAAAAACTTTACAAATCAACAATAAATGTCGATAATTATCGATAAATTATCGTGACTTTAATTTCTGTATAAAAAAATTTGCTGTTATAGAATTAATTTCTTGCTCTATAATTAACTTTATGAAATAACGATACTCGATAAATATCGATAATTTATCGATAAACAATATATATATGAATATATACATACATATTTATATTTATGATTTTTAGAAAAAAAAGATTCAAAATGTGCGCAAAGTAAATTGGCAAATGCAATGTTGAAAGCAGGCGTGGCATTAGGGCGTAAATGACAAAGGCAAAGGCATGTAAGGAAGCAAAGAATAGAAGTAAAAACCAAAAAAAAAAAAAAAAATTTTTTTTTTAATATTCAACAAATGGCAGCGCAGACATGTGACAGCTCAAGAAGAAGAAGAGAGCACACAGACACATATACAATGATAGAGAGAAAGAGAGAGAAAAAAGAAAGAGAGAGATACAGTGCGACATGCAGTTTGACATTTAGTCAGCGATGCAAGCAACCGCAAAAAGCAGCCGCAACACAGCAAGAGCAACAGCAACATCAACCACAGCCGCGCAGCCTGTGATGTAAGACCTCAAATGTCAAAGAATATATATGCTATATATGTATATATATATATAAAGTAATATGTATCTGTATGTGTGTGTGTTACGCTTGTCAGCTTCCTCTGACAGTTAAAACTAACAAACTAATAGAAGAAGAAGAAAAAAAAACTTAGAGAAAAATTGTAAAGCAAAGAAGAAGCAGCAGCTAAAAGTACAAAATATTATATCTTACAGATACAGATACAGATACATATATACATATGTATATGTACATTTATATACATAAAGCTTGTATTTATATATTTAGAAATTGATGTGCTGATATTGGTAGCACACATAAGTCGGCGACTTAAGTCTTCAAGCAACTTGCGGATTGTTCTCAACTTTTAGCTTTGCTTCTTTTTTGGCTTTAAAGCTTTAAATAAAAACAAAAAAAAAATCTTCAAATAGCACAAGGATTTTGCTTGCCTTACGCCCACATTCTCCGACCCCCACACCCCACACCCCACACCCCACACCCCACACCCCACTCATGTCTCCACTTGTTTCATTGTTGTATTTTATTTATGGCAACACAAGCCAGTGGAAGCAGCAGCAGTAGCAGCAGCAGCAGTTGGGCACAAAAAAAAATGAGTCAAAAAGAAGAAAGAAAGAAAGAAGGAAAAAAAAAAATAGAAATAAAAATAAAGAAAGCAAGAAAAAAAAAAAAGTAAGAGAAGAAATTTTCGAAAATCGATTTCGTATTTTTTCGCAATTCTAAGCTTTTAGCCAGCTTTGTGCGGCCTTAAGCCAGCTTCATGCTACAATCCTTATACTGCTTGTCAGTGCAACCTGCCCCCAATTTTTCCCATCTCCTACACACACATACACACAGAGAGCAAAGCAAGTTCAACATTTAGCTCAACTCTGGCATCTGTTGTCCACCACTTCCACAGACATTTTGTGCACAAAGCTCTGCGCACATTTCCGTTTCCGTTTTGTATACATAACCTCAATTCAGCATTTTGGCACACAGCACACGAAATATACGTCTTCACACACTATGCCATCCCCCCCTAAAACACACACACACACACAGACACAACCAATGCTTTTGCTCTCGATTTGAACTCTTGTCAAGCCAACCCACAAAATGCCAGTTTCCCTTTATACTCTCTCTCCCTCTCTCTCTCTCTCTCTCTCTGTCTCTATCTCTCTCATTCACTCAGTGTGCTAGCGCTGCTTCATACCACTTCATCTAGCAGCCTTACAAACGCCACCTGCAGCTCTTTGCGCTTTGCGTGCTTTTGGTTTCGACAGTTGGATTTGTGCTGCGACCTCAGAGCAACCCCCAACACACACACACACACACACACATACTTATACAGACACACAGACATATAAAATCCCCCAAGCCTTGTGTCTCACTTCTCGCTCTCTGTCTCTCTGTTGGCTCTAGAAGCTTTCTGCTTCATCTTTTCCCCACATCTCTTTATTTTTTTATTTTATTTTATTTTTTTTTTTTGGGTAGCATCCATGGTCGCAGAATTCTTTTGTTTCGTTTCGTTGAGTTTCTATTTTTTGCTGCTGCTGCTGCTGTTGCTTTAGTTCTTGCTGTTGCTCTTGTTGTTGTTGTTGTCTTGTTGTTTTCTTAGTCAGCCGCCAACGCCAAATCCGCCAAACCACCCTGTGGGGCTTAGTTATCCTTCAGACCACCACCCCCCACCAACCCCACTACAATGCCTGCCATCGTCTGTCGTCTGTCGTCTGCTTCTGCCGCATCAACCCCAGCGTTGTGTCTAACACGCTCTGCTGCCACTGCCACTGCCACTGCTGCTGCTGCTGCTGCTGCTGCTGTTATTGCTGTTGCTTCTTCATTTCCCTCTGTCTCTCTCTCTCTCTTTCTTTCTCTATCTTTCTTTCTCTTTCTACATTTCTTTTATACGTATTCTTTTTTTTTTGCAACGGATTTCTCGCGCTTGTTGACGCTATCTCGCTCTGGTTTTAGCCCGCCGGCCCGCCTTATTTTCTTTTTTTTTTCTTCTCTGTGTTATTGCTGTTGTTGTCGCAGTCGCTGTCGCTGTCAACGTCAGCGCCGGCGTTGCGTTTATCTCTGTGCCAGAGCCTCGGGGTTGTTCCCATTGTTGTTGTTGCTGTTTCGTGGGGTTTGGTTTTTGGGGTTGAGCGCCATGTTTTCAGCGACAGTCCACGCACCAGTGGCGCCCTCTGGCGTCTCGTGCCATTTTTTTTTTTTCTTATTCAGCTGCTGCTGCTGCTTTTGCTGCTGTTACTGTTGTTGTTCTTGTTGTTGTTGCTGTTGTGTTTTCAAAATGGTTGCCCATGCTTGAAATATGACACGATTACACGTTGGTTGGCAAAGGACAAACATAGGCAAGGGACAGAGGCAGGGACAGGGACAGGGACAGTGCCAGGGAGTTACGGATTTTGGCTGACAGGCAAAAAAAAAAAAAAAAAAAAAACGAAAGAGAATTGTAGCTTGGGCAGTAAATCTCACATCTGGGGATCTTAACTTGGCTTAAAGTGAGAAAAATGTTTTTTTTTTATTTTTTTTATTTTTTATTTTGTTGTTTTCCCATTTTCTGTTTTTTTTTTCGATGTTTTTTTTTTGTGGCACGCACTTAAAACCGAAACTGAAGCGAACCGACGAACTTAAAATTTAAACTTGCCACATTTTATGGCAAATAAGAGAAAACAATGCAACATCAAGTGATTAAAGATACTTCCCCCTCTCGTACTTCCCCCCCCACCTCTCCCATTACACCATCAGGTCAAACATAGTATAGTCAATGGTTTTGCCTTAACGGCCACTCAATTTTTTGATTGAAGATTTATGAGACTCGAAAATACCAACAACAAACATTAGCTAGCAGAAGAAGTAGAAACGAAACGAAAAAAACAAAAAAAAAAAACACTTGATGATGGCATCTTAAGATGCTGTTGATGATACTCTGTCCGTCTACAACATTGGGTAGTAAAGTTCACTTGCTCAGTCATAGCCCCAACTCTAACCTCATTCACAGTCTTCAGTGCTCAGTAACAGCCTTGCAGCCATCAGCAGCAGCAGCAGCATCAGCCTCAATCTCATACTGATACTCAGTCACAGGCTGGGCCTTCGTTGCCTTCAGTTTCAGCCTCATTTCAAGCGTAACCCCAACTCCAATTGCAATACCAATACGAAAGTCCAAAGTCTCAAGTCTTACAAAGTCCCGCATGTCTTTTAGTGGGTCGAGAAGTCGCTCTAGTTTTAACGCCTCTCGTAATTCGCCCTGGCACATCATCAACAACATACATTTTGATGGCCTATTCGCAGTGTTAGGCACTAAAAATTGTTGCTGTTGTTATACTTCATTTTGTTGTTGTTGTTGTTGTTGTTGCTGTTCCTGCTGCTGCTGTTGTCTCTCTCTGTTTCTCTGTGTCTTTTGTGTCTGTGTGTTGATGTGTGGCGACCCTTTTAAATGCTTACGAGTTGTCATTAAACGCAAGTCGTTGCCAAACTCCCATAAACAATAACAAAGCATTAAACAAAAACCCAAACCGAACCAAAAACCAAAATACAAACTCGAACTCAAACTCAAACTCAAACTCAAATGCAATTCAAAGTGTCGAGTCGTATAAATTGTGAGTACCCGTAATATGAATACTTACTATGGGCACAGGTGTCAAATTGCTTGCTTGCTTGCGTCAAGAGTAAACCTTTGCTTTTTCTTTCTTTCTTTCTTTCTTTTTTTTATTCATCTTCATCTTCTTCTTAATGTTTGTTTTTTCTTAATTTCCAGTTAAAGACAAGTATTCATTGTTATCATATCGAAATTAATGTGAATAAACTCAATAAATGACTGAATGAATGTTCTTATAAAGTTGAAAGATTAAGACAAAGCAAATAAAAAATATATAAAAAGTAAGTCAAAAGTTGAATATTG